>JAWPHD010007429.1:0-129157 GCA_037043455.1 Cyrtodaria siliqua | reverse complement strand
CCAAACCAAAACACAGGAACATTATTGTTACTTTTACAGACCCTGCGCATACTGACGCGATAATGTCCAACGCCCGTCTCTTGAAGGCACACACTTTGGGGTTAGCCGAGACTACCCATCTGAAATAAGTGAAGCCCGCAAAGACCTATGGCCAGAGTATAAGCGAGCCCGTGATAAGTATGGTCCCAAACGAGTTATGATCAAATTCCCGGCGGCGCTTGTTGTCAATGGAGACACTGTGAAACATCACTTCCGGAATGGCACAACGTTTTAAGGGGATCACGCAATTCCAATGTGCCGGATCGAGTTCAGGAAGGCGTCAAAGGAATTATCGCCCAAATGTCGAAAGCCACACCTTTACCACATAGTCCAACCCCTCCACGAGGTCGCAGAACGGATAGTGAATCAGCCTGGTATCTCTGATAGTGACAGCGACATGGAGTTTGAAGGCCCCACTCCAATAATACAGACATTATCAACTCCGTCTCCCAGTGAAACCCACCACATAGAGACCAGCCTCAAATAATGTGACCGACCCATCTGCCAAGAAAACAAAGAAACATGCCCCGGGTAAACCACAAACCGACAAAACAAACCCAAGCCAGACGAAATCCCCACTTTGAACCTGTCCCAACCAAAGGATCTGCACAACTGTACTGACACTGGTGGCACTACCACTGTGCAGGATGGCGCACATCATCGTTTGTATAGGACATATCAGGAGAAGTGCCCGACACAGATGCTGATGAAAGTACTGTGCTATATGGTGACTTATTAACTGATATAAATACAAGTACTGAATCTAATGTTTTGCATTCCTGAACAATGTATTACCAAGTCCTCTATTACGACTAGTGATAAATACATCGCTGAACCAATTGTCAACGATATTGAAAGTTATCTATCCATATTTGTTACAAATGAATCTCATAATATGCATAATGATAACAGTGCTGCTATATTCTACGCTGCAGAGAGCGACATTCAATCGAGCGACAAGTGTATTACCGAAGCAAATATCTCCAAAGCAATTGTATATCCAGGCTTTTAATTAGTAATACTTGTACCCATGAAAATAACAGTTTTAATTGCTATAATTCCCATAGTGTTCCACAGTGCCCATGTAACCAATCAAGCACACACAAGTATTGGTTGCCCAAAATAAAACCAACTTGATATATAGTGACCTTACTGCCCCTAGAACCTTTATTGCCCAAAGCAACCAACATGTTTCCCATACCGACAACCTTAACCGTTGAATATGACATTATATACAGCCAATAATAATGCTGCTGAAAACATTGCTAAACATAATTACCATAATACTGAAACCAATGCACTGCACAGTAGTAGACATAAAGATCAAACAATCCCCAAGTTACCCGCCACAAATAGTGACTATAGCGCCACCCAACCCAATATTACTTCGAATGATCATTATATTGCTGATACCAACGCCACCACTTGCATCATAAATGCTGCAACAACCAGTATTACACATAAATGCAAAAACGCGTACCAATACAACCAAAATAATTCCGACATAAATGATGTTGAAATCACCAATACACGTTACACTGCCGATACCAATGCTACCGACTTGCAACACAAATGTTGATACACCCCTCACCACACCAACTATCAAGAACGTGCATCAACCCAATAAAACTCATCCCGACATTATTGATCCTAAAATAGCTAATACACAAAATTACACCATGAATAAAAATATTCAGCCTGACACACAAAAACCAACATTATATTCTGACACTATCTCTATTGGGACGTTAAATGTGTGTGGTATTAAGACCAAATCTAAATATCCTGAATTTTCACAACTACTGAACATACCCGACATATTTTGTGTTACGGAAACAAAAATAGACAAGTACGACATAATTTCGATTCCAAACTATACTTTCCTATCTAAACCGAGAACCCAAAAATACGTCCGGAAATCTGGCGGAGTGGGTATATTTATAAAAAACAACTTGATCAACTACGTTTATGTAATTAAAACTGTCTCAGAGTATGCTCTTTGGATTAAAGTTAGCAAATGTCTATTCGGCCTAGGACGACGATTTAATTATCGGTGCGGTGTACATACCGCCAGAGTACTCGAAATCATGAACGCTGAAGAACTTTGCAGTTTTGAAATGAAGTCATTGATATGTGTTCTGGAAAGTAAGTATGTTGTGATTACCGGTGACACAAACGGACACACCGCCGAACTTCCGGATTTTATTTCTGCCGACGATTTTCTTTATAGCCATTTTGATTTTGATCAGAACACGATAGATTTCTTTAACAAAACCCATGTACTTGTAAATAATAACATACCGTTAAAAACGCATATCGCAAGATACCAAAACCGATTACATGGGCCGCAATTTTATAGACATTTGTAATAATAATAACTTATTTATTCTAAACGGTAGAATAGGAAAGACAAAGGCATTGGCAAGTTCACATTAGAAACAAATCCGTTATAGATTACACAGCCGCCCTCGACAAGCTGTATTGAACTACTATCTGAATTCGAGGTCCGCGAACTCGATTCGTTATACTCCGACGGGCACGCTATGCTTATCATGCAACTTAGGCCAAACACACTAACACCAGACCCACCCGCATCAATCCCAACTCCGGACAGACAATAGACCGCCTAAATGGAACGAAAGCAAGACACAAACATTCGTTGAAAGAATTGACAGAACTAAAATTGATGAAATCGAACATATTCTGAACAACTTCCCTAATGCAAACCCCAGTGCAACAATTAATGACATAACATGCAAAATAGCAGACATATTCACAAACTCGGCAAAAAAGACATTATTAAAGTAAAGCCCGATCCTCAAAACAGAATGATAACAAACCCTGGTTCGGGCCGCATTGTAGAAACGCTCGAGTTATTTATAACACTGCACGCAAAAAATACAAGCTGCACAAGTCTAGTCAAAACAAAGTCGACCTGAACTCCTCCAGTAAACAGTACAAACTGGTTATGCATAGACACATGAACCACTATAATACGCGGCACGAGACCAAGCTGCGCGAAATGAACAGAAAACGTCCAAAGGACTACTGGCGTTTCTTAAACAGTATTAAACAGAAAACAAATAATAAATCTCCGAACATACATGACCTTTACGAATATTTAAAAACATTAATACGTCAAATAACAATGACTTGACTACCGACGAACCGACCATAGACGTTTCAGCTGCGAACGACATATTAGACGCCCCAATAACAATTGTCGAAATAGATAAAATGATCTCAAAAGCTAGTAACTCGAAGACCCCCAGTAGTGATTTTATTATAAATGAGTACATCAAAACGACTAAAAATATAATGCTTCCAATATATTGTTCCCTTTTCAACAAATATTAGACACCGGTATTCTACCAGAACCATGGCTTGAAGGCATAATTTTTCCAATATTTTAAAAACAAAGGCTGCACCACTTAGCCCAGAAATTTACCGTCCTATAACAATTCTTAGTTGCCTAGGTAAATTATTCACGTCAGTGCTTAATAACAGACTTAATTTCTTCTTAAAAGAATATTGCGTTTTAGCGGAAAATCAAGCCGGATTCCGGCAAAAATATTCCACCCTCGACCACATTTTTGTTCTACAATTCTTAATCGAAACGTTACGATCCCAAAAGAAAAAACTGTTTTGCTCGTTTGTTGACTTCTCCCAAGCTTTTGATTCTGTATGGAGAATAGGGCTCTGGCGTAAACTAATTAATTCCGGAATTAACGGCAAATTCCTCCAAGTTGTGCGTAACATGTATTCTAATATTAAATCATGTGTGTCATCAAACGGACAGCAGTCCCCATTTTTCTTAAGCGAAATCGGTGTGAGACAAGGGGAGAACCTCTCCCCCGTCCTCTTCTCATTATTTCTTAACGACCTTGAAAGTTACCTGCTATCCACGGAAAACACGGGAGTAACCATGGATCATTCAGACGAAAATATAACTTACTTTTTAAGAATTCTTATCTTATTATACGCAGATGATACTTTGATATTAACCGATAACGCCGAAGATCTCCAAAAATGCCTTAATGACTTTCAAGACTATTGCCAACAGTGGAAATTAAAAATAAATCACAGTAAAACAAAAATAATTGTATTTGGCGCGAGAAACACAGCACAGTTTAATTTTACCCTTGGAGGTAACCCAGTAGAAATAGTAGATAAATATAAATATCTTGGAGTGTATTTTTCAAACTCAGGAAGCTTCCTAAATGCTAGAAAGCATATTGCAAGCCAAGCCAATAAAGCGTTGCATCTACTATATACTAGAATTTATAATTTAAACTTACCAATAGACCTCCAGCTCAAACTGTTCGATCAAACAATTCTACCAATTATAACGTACGCTTGCGAAATATGGGGATTTGAAAACCTTGACTTACTCGAACGTATTCATTCCAGTTTTCTCCGTAAAATCACAAATAGTCGAAAAAGTACCCCTCTTTATATGTTATACGCTGAGTTAGGACGCCAACCGATAGCAATTACAATAAAATCGCGTATGGTAACATTTTGGAATAACATCATCTTAAGCAATCACGCGAAACTATCACATATTTCATACCTTATCATGTGTAACTCCGAAGTTTACCAGTACAAATGGATTAAGCACATTAGGAATATATTAAACTCGACGGGTTTTCCTGATATTTGGATCAATCAACAACATTTAGAGACGAGATATGTAAACAAACTAGTTAAACAGACCTTAATTGATACGTTTAATCAAGACTGGAAATCTCAATTAGAATTATCGTCCAAAGGAAAAAACTATAGTTTACTAAAAGATAATACCCAGTTAGAGTTTTACCTTAAGGCCCTCCCCAAACATGAGTACTTACCGCTACTCAAACTTCGCACTGCAAACCACAACTTTCTGATAGAAACTGGACGCTGGTCAAATAATCGAGTTCCTTACCAAGACAGAAAATGTTCTCATTGTCACCTTAACGACCTGGCAGACGAATACCATTACATACTAGTTTGTCCCTCTTTCCACATCAAAAGAAAACAATTGTTAGCCGAATACTACTACAAACATCCCAACACATTGAAATTCAAACAACTCTTTGAGTCAGAATCAATAGAAACAATTCGAAACTTGAGCATTTTCGCAAAATTTCTTCTAAAGCAAATAAAATAACTAGATTCTATTACTACACTGAGTACTATATATATTTTATATATATCCAATATTATCCACTATTTTCCATTGCGTTGACACCGTCACTCCATCTGTATAGTCTTGTTGTCCCCTTTAACACAATCCAAGTCCTAGATATCACCCAAAACAAATTTATGAACGACACGTCGAACCTAATATACACCAAGACACAGTTTGCAGCCAACATTAATACTATCGGTACATACAGTCAATGACAGCACGCCACTACAAACATTCCAACCATGCACGTTTTTCTTGTGGCCACCCTAGTCTCCAAAATAATAAACAGTATGCCTTTCAACGGTGAAAGGCCCGGCCATATTATTACAAACCCGAAGATTCCCACGAACGTATCCTTTCCTGTTTTCGTTTTCGCATTGGAAAGGGCTTTCAGTAGGGAACACTTTGTATTCTCTTCCTCATAGTAATATAATAAAATTTATTTACTTTTGCATTACACACCACCCGCTCCCCTTAAATTAGCTTTAATAGTTCGCAAGAGCTACATTTAGTACGAATTCGTGTAAAAAAAAAAAAATAAAAAAAAAATATATATATATATATATATATATATTTAAAAAAATATTTATTTGTTTTTGTTAAAAAAAATAAATAAAAAAGAAACTGACAAAGGAACAACTTATACCCTCTGTCACGTTTCTTGTTTTTTCTCTCTGCAGTGTGGTATATTGCAATTTAAATAGACTATTCTACTCATTTGTTTCTGTATCGAATTGTATTAAAATGTGCACCACACTTAAAACTGATTCATCAAGTGCATAATAATCGCCACAAAGTAATAATACTGAATTGCAACTGCTCTAGTATTCTACATCTAACTATGTAATCATAGCCTCACTTCTCCCTTACCTGCTACTTCTTCTACCTACATCCCACGTACCCCTACCCCGTTATATAACATCATATTTTGTGTACTATGCCTCATGTTGTTATTTCATGTATTTCATATATGTTGTAACCTGAGTGAAACAATAAAGATTATGATTATTATTATTATAAGAATAGTATAAAGGCAAATGTGTTTGTATTTTATTAACTGTTAGTTATATTACACAAACAATATATTTAAAATAAAGGTAGAATAAGACGGGAGAAAATGAAAATTCAAAATGTTATTTAAATATATGCAAGTACGTGTAAAGTCAAAATGATATTGGATAAATATATCGAGATGCTAATTTCAATGCTTGATAAACACTTCGAAATTGCCATGTGTCCCTTTAAAAGTTATAACTCTCGCACACAGTTTATGTTTCATGTTTGCACAAAACAATTTGTTACAGTCAGCAGCCTAAACTGTGCCTACAATGATTATGTTATACTCGGCCGATGGCAGGACCTTCTGCGTCGAACTGGAGGCAATCTATACTAGGAAAGAATCTCGGAATACATTTCTCGAAGTCAGAAAACAAACAAGTTTACTCGTACATTCGTAAAAATAATAGTTGTCTCGCATCCGTTATTATTCCAAAACAATAAACAAACTCATAAGGGATACATTAAAATAGAAACAATTAGCTGACAACCGTGCACAACATTTATTACAGAATGTGTCAAAACGGAACACACGTAGCATGGACACAGTTGGCGGGTAATAAGTTAGTGACAGTCGGTACTAAGTTTCCATATAATGCACCTTTTTTTCTAAAGATGCTCGAAATTTCGTTCCTGTAATAAAAAACGTAACCATAATATTCTTTATAAACATGATAAAGGGATACGGCATTTTTGTTTTAGCTCGCAGAGAGGATGTAGTTTGTTTCATTATAAATCTTGCATGTTTTTAAAATCATAATTATTAATTGGTCCAAGTTTAGACCTTGTATTTCGTAAAGGTGGTATGCCATATGATGTATGCCATATGATGTATATTCTAAATATATGACTTGTTAGATTTGTCCGTTATATGGCGCTGTTATATGTGGTGGCAAATCTTATTCATGCATTAATGCCGTACACAATAGAGCAATGCGTGTTTACCTTGGAACGGGGAAGTATACTCCAACGGCTGCTGTCTCTGGTGATAGACTGAATAAGCGTATTTTTATTTGGGCCTGTAATAAGGCTAACACATCTATGTTAAATCGCGTTTTAAATACATCGATCCAAGATATTCTGATATTAATTTTAAACCATTTAAGGTTGTTGTCATTAATTATGTTGTTGATTAATTGATGAACAAACACATTGAAGAATGGAAACTTAGAATAAATCGAGTCACAGGTCAAAGTGGTAATGGTGGCAACAAGTTAAGAACGTATAAGCTGTTTATATCAGAGTATTGTGTGGAAACGTATTGTCAGCTTATATTACCTTTACTTCATCGATCATCTTTTTCGAAATTTTTCGAAATTTAGATGTGGTGTTGCACCTTTTAGGCTAGAGACGGGACGATTTGAGAACTTACGAGAAAGCGACCGTGTGTGCCCACTTTGTAAGGCAGATAACAGACATATTAATAAACAGATAGGAAACTTCCTATCTTAACCAATGAAGTAACCAAAATATCACGTGGCACCCTAACTTTTCCTTCTATCTCCTCTCTCAATTATTCACTGATTTTGATGAGAATACATTCAAACGATTTATAGTGAATAGCAAAATGGTATTATAATAATTTATGTTTATTTTGAAAGTAAGAAATTGTATAAAAAGATGTTTAAAGTTAAAAATGTCATCATTTTTTGCTTTTCTCTTAAAAATCAAGGTTTTGACATAGTCAAAGTTTCTGTCAAACTCCTTTTATGCTCTAAATGTAAGAGAAAGAAAAATACTATCATTGGAAAGAAAATTAAATTTGTGATGGTATTTGGCGTGAATGAAACTTGTATCTATAAAACTCTTCGTAATATGTGTGTTTAAAGTTGGGAAATAATTTGTGAAATTTTCGCACTGTGCCACGTGAAATTTAGATAAATTTCGTAGTGTCCAATCTATTTGTTATTAGGTCTATGGGCAGATGTAGAAGACGAAATGCATGTGGTCCTTAAGCGCAATATGTATAATGAACACAGAGATAAATTATTTAAAAATGCTCTCACAGTCTCTGTTGATTTTTATAGTTTTAGTGATATAGACAAGATGATGGTTTTATTTTCCAATCAGGAAATGATAAGAGTATGTGCCAAAATCGGTTTAATATTTTATAATCAAGAAATTATTTTTTATATAAATAATACTGTTTTAACTGAGTGTATATTTAATTTGAATGTGACATGTATTTACTGAACAGTAACTGTTAATCAGTTCATGTCTGGTCTAACCTGATGTGGTAAATGCTTTTTTAGCTTTATTTATCTTGCGTTTATAAAAGGACTAAATTGTCCCCAGGTGCTTATTTACAAAATGCTGAACTGCTGCTCAAAGTGACTGCGAATAAACCAAGGCAGGAATTTTTAACTTATACGATCGCAGTCGAACATGGACACTTTGTTCAGAGATTGCCTGTTCGTCATTGTGAACTAAACCCAATCGAGCTACTCTCAACTAGTCTATATTAGTTTAGGTGTACATTTTAGAGCTGTGTGGTACAATGGCCGTGTCAGCTAAGTAGATGGGTCTAAGAAATTACCTGAAAGTCATGGTTTCGAGTCCTTCTATCGTTTTCATTGTGTTGATGTTTTCACTTTCTTTTTATTAAAAAACAGATCGTGTCTAATAAGGCACTAAAATTATGTGCAACCTCTCGATAAGTAAATTCAAACGTGTGTGTTACATCATCGACATTCATTTATAGTCTAAAAATAATAGTCTGAAATCAAACATAATAACACAAACCATATCCTCATCTCCATTTCTGATGGTATGTATGCAGAAATGTAACATAAATGTTTTGTTAATTTTAGCAAACGAAAAGGGCTATGTTTCACGAAGGAATACTACGTTTAAGGTAGCAGACGTGGAGAGACTCTTTCAAGAAACCATGGATAGAATAACGAAAGAAGATTGGGAGCAAGCAGAGAAACATGTTATAGAAAAGACGAAGCTAATTTTGGGACGTTGGCGGTGTGCAGTATGAGGAAGTGCCACAGGTAAGTTGTTAAATACATTTTAGTGATTAAGATCGACCAGACTTTGAATACTTGTTCGGCACGGGGAGAAAAAATTGTTCTAGCAAAGAGAAAGTGGATGACGAAACATTATTGAAATGTATATTCTAGTGAAAATATACGACATGTTTGTTTCAAATGGCTAACGTAAACACGGAACGAAAATCACTATACGTTACATGTATGTTGTACATGTCAAGTATTTTAAACCATACGAAATGTGATTCATGAAAAATATCGGCGTACTCCTTTCTCTAATTTACACATGTTTTAATAAATGATACTTTTATGTTACTTTTTAGAAAAAGTATGATTCTAAAAAGTATGATGTTGAATATGGCATACAAAACTTTTATACGCCTCTCTTCTATTTTAAAGGGATACACGACGATCTTGATTTTTTTAAAAACTCGCTGCGTCCCGTTAGTTTGTTTTACATAACCAGCATTTGTTCAATCTTTGTTATTAATTATCAGCATAGGATAAATCAAATTATATCAATTATTCCTGATTATATTGCATCAGCAACATATTAACACTTATCGTAGAATAAGACGAAAAAAATGAAATCTCAACATTTTATTTAATTATGTGCAAGCAGGTTCAAAGTCAAAATTATATTTGATAAATACATCTAGACGATAATTTCAATACTTGATAAACACTTCCGGATTTCCGTGTGTCCCTTTAAAAAAAATTGCAGAATAATCAAAGCAAGATTAATGTTAAGCCTTTTCTGCAGGCAAGTCTCTTTAAAAAAAAGTAATTTCCGTATAGTATTACATACATTAAAAATTATTATATATTTTGTATAATGAATTATTAAATTGTTATATTATAGTTGTTAATTACGTCTCAAAATTTATGAATTCTTTAATATCAACATCAGGAAAAACCTTAAAAACACAGGAGGAAATTTTGATGGAAACAAAAAATCATTTTAAAACACTATATGAAGCAAAAGAGACAACAGATATAGATTTAAATATTTTACTTAGAGACTTCAACATACCAATATTAAGTGAAAATATAAAACAATCTATAGAAGGTTCTCTTAGTTATACAGACATGTTAAATACACTAAAAAGAATGTCGAATAACAAAAGCCCAGGTAACTCTGGATTCACGGTTGAATTCTATAACTTGTTCTGGAACAATATAGGCCATTTTTTAGTAAGGACAATTAATTATGCATATTTAAAAGGAGAACTTTCAGTAACACAAAAGCAAGGAGTTATCACCTGTATTCCAAAAGGTAATAAAGATAAATTATATTTGAAAAACTGGAGACCTATCTCCCTTCTGAATGTCTCTTACAAAATAGCATCAGCATCCATAGCCTTTAGAATAAAAAATGTGTTGTGTAATATCATTCAAGAAGATCAAACAGGTTTTTTACCAGGCAGATTTATGGGAACAAATATAAGATTACTGTATGATATACTATTTTATGCTGAGAAATATAATATTCCAGGGCTACTACTCTTGATAGACTTCGCGACTGCTTTTGACACCGTTTCTTGGAATTTCATGACAAAAGTTTTACATTTTTTTAATTTTGGCCCTTCAATTATTAGTTGGATAAAAATGTTCTACCACAATATTGAGTCTTGTGTTATTGTTAATGGACATATGTCAGACTGGTTCTTTTTACACAGAGGCTGTCGTCAAGGAGATTAGTTGTCACCCTACCTGTTCATTCTTTGTGCTGAAGTACTATCTGTGTTGTTAAAAAACAACCCAAATATTAAAGGTATCAATATAGAGAACATTGAATTTTTAGTATCACAATATGCTGATGATACGAGTTTGACTCTAGGTGGCTCCAAAGACTCACTTTTACACACAATGATGACATTATAATTCTATGCACAAATGTCCGGCCTTATGATCAATGCTGACAAGACTAAGGCTATCTGGTTTGGATCAAAAAAAAGGAAGTGTCACACAATTATGTCCAGAATACTATCTATATTGGGAAAAGGGTATTTTCACTGTACTAGGAGTAAGGTTCTCAACAAATCTGATTTCAATGATAAATATAAATTATGATCTTAAAATAGAAGAAATAAAAAAACTACTTGCAAGTTGGACAAAAATAATAATTACCCCTTTAGGGAAGATTGTGGTTCTAAAAAGTCTAGCCCTTTCGAAACTTAATCATTTAATAACAGGAATTCCCAATCCAACAACAGATACAATTAAACTTATCCATAATATGTTTTATAAATTTCTTTGGAACAATTCAAAAGATAAAATAAAAAGAACCATTATAATACAAGATCAAAAATTTGGAGGACTAAGAATGATTGATATTGAACAATTTATTTCAGCTTTAAAAATTACTTGGATCCGCAGAATATTTCAGACAGACAATAAATATACTCAACTAGTGAAAACAACATGTCCAATTTTCACAGGCTTAATTAACTTTGGAAGTGACTATATAAAACAGAACTTAAATAGAATACACAATCCATTTTGGAAAGAAGTACTTTCCGGTTATAAATATTTCACTGAACAAGTAAAACCAGTTTCCTGGTATCAGTTTCATTCAGTTAATATATGGCACAATCCAGACATTAAGGTCGGAGGTTCAAGCATTTTCTATAGAAGATAGTATACAGGAGGTATTTTATTAATTAACGACCTTTTAAACACGAATGGAAACCTTTTTACCTACAGAGAATTCACGGATCGGTATGATATTAGGTCTAATTTCTTAGAATATGAAGGTCTTATTACTGCTATAAGAAACTACTTGGCTAAATTAAATTTTGCTCATCTACCCAGCAATAGTCCAAACCCTTTACGCCCTCTTACCATATCGCTGATTCAAAAGCACAGTAAAGGATGTAGACTCATTTATGATGTGTTAATTACAAAAAACATTTACCCCAAGTCATTAATAAAATGGAAAAATGAAGTTATAACTGTACCTAATTATAAATTTGAATCAATATATGCAATACCATTCAAAATAACGAAAGACCCTAAACTACTGTGGTTACAATATAGAATCAACCACAGAATTTTGGGAACTAAATATTTATTGACTAAAATGAATATTCTAGATAACAATGTTTGTAGCTTTTGCAATATTTTACCTGAAACCATTCATCACCTATTTTGGAATTGTGAATTTGTAAAACAGTTTTGGTTAGACCTTGCAGAATACATCAGACATAAATGTAATACAAGGCTGACACTTTGGTCAGAAACAGATATTCTATTTGGAAATAATAAATTTGATAACATTTTGAACAAAATACTCCTCCAGGCCAAATTTTTCATTTATCAACAAAAAATGCAATTACAAATCCCATTGTTAAATATTTTTAAAAAACATATTATATCTTTATACAAAGTGGAAAAGTGGATAGCATATAAAAATTTAAAAGTTGCACGATTTGAAGCCATGTGGAGTCGATATATAAACATAGGTAAAATAGGCCTATAGATACAGAATTACTTGTTTTTACTTAACTTCAATGAAATACTCCAAAATGCAGGGAAACCACAACAATCGACATAGTAAAACACTATTTTCTACTTCTCAACCTTTTTTCTTTACAATTTTCTCCTTTTTTTGATGTATATATTTAAGTTCTAGAAATTGTTTTGTATTAAACTTTTTTCTTTTTTTTTCCAAAAAAAATGTAATCCATACATATCCGTACAGTAGACATACTAAATGCCTACAATACTCCAGGAAAATCATATGTGAATATATGTGTAAATAATATGTGTATGCGGGTGAGTGTGGTATATGGTGTATATCTGCAAAAATGGGTATATATTTGAGAAAATACTGATACATGTGTGTATATATATAAGAAATACAAAATGGCGCATACTTGAAATGAAGCTGATACATGTATATAAGTGAAATATACAATAATGCATATTTGATAATATATTGCTGCAGGTCTATATAAAATACATATATGGTGCATATTTTATATTGGTGCATATTTATACATAAAATACCTAATGTGCATATTCGATAGTATACAGAATTATACTATACGAACCATATAGTATTAGTGAGCTGAAAAAAAATATACGAACCATATAAATGTGCTGAGAGGAAAAAAAGATTAGCAAGTAAATTGGTTGGCAAATTCATTTGCACATACTCTAGGCCATGCGTGGCAGTCATTAACAATATAATTAACATAAGGAGCAGATATATGCAGACATTGTGTTTGAAACGATATCTGAGTTGAAAAAAACAAACACGTTTTAATCAGATATTATAAATTAGTCTTTATTTCAATGTAAAGGGAGGTAATTTCAATTATTTTTTAAAAAAAATAATTGTTGGTGCATATATAATGACAAGGTTTAATATCCATTGAGTTTGTGTGTTTTTTATAACTTGAAACCTAGAACTGTTATTTAGAGACGTTTTACCATGTTCTTTAATATATATCATATTGAAATATGAAATACGCGGTTTTAAGTAAATGGGAGATAACTCCGATCACAACAAATCAGTGTAAGAGAAGATCACCCTATGTCATGCAAATGTTTTTATAATATTTCACATTATAAAATAGCATTTAATATCTTTAAGCTAATGGAACATTAAAGCTTGCTGAACTTATTATTTTTTTTATTTTTTTTTTCAATATATATGCATAATTGAAAATATACAAATGCATATCTTTACATAAAATGCATGAATACATGATTTAACATTTCCTCTCTCCAGTAATCTGTTTGCAGAGTAACATCATATTATTATTGTTATATGTATATTTACACAATAAGAATGTAGTGAGTTACATGTTTATCAAAAATGAATATATACTTCTTTTGCATGATATCGGTAAATAATAATAACATTTATATATATATATGTTCTGTATGAATATGTTATGGAAGCTTCAGAAAAATAAAAAAAATTAAAAAAAAATTGTTATATTATAAGCATTTGCTGTCGTTTTCCATACGCAGCTTTTTTGGGTGACTTCTCTTCTAACACTATTGGATGGATTTTCCTAAAAATGTACAGGAATATTGCTTTTAATGTCAAGTTGTATTTATTTATTTTTTATTTATTTATTTTTTTTTTATTTAATTTTATTTTTTTGAATTTTTTTTTTAATATCTTTATTTAAATAAAGGCCTATTATTAGATACATAAAATAGGAAAAATATAGCATTTTGTAAAAATTCCAGCAAAATTAAAAAAATTAAGCATAATGGTAGGGTTCCAAAAACCAATATTAAATCTCAATATGCGTGGTGACCTATAAATGTAATTGAATATATTGCCTAAATATATGTTCAAATAAGTGCCTAGGAAGTTTGAACAAATTCTGTTATTAGGAACATAACAAAAAAGGAAAATATACCATTTCTATATAATTTCATACAAAACTTGGCCTTTTAGCATAGGGGTAGGGTTTCAAATTCTTTTTCTAAACAAGCATGGGGACCTATCATTTTTATTGCACATTTTGTTTTTATATACGTTAAACTATGTGCTTAGAAATTTAAAAAAAAATCTAGTATTGGGAACATACAAAAAAAAAAGGAAATTGTTTCATTATGGGCTAGTGCACGAAAATTGCCCGGAAGGGCACCTGGGGTCTTCCTCCACAAATGGAAGCTGGAAAGTCGGAATATGACCTTAGCTGTTGGTGCGACTATAAAATCCAATTCAGTCAATCATTATGGGCTAATTTGTGCATAAATTGATTGTGGTAATGGTCTCAACAGATTTTGTAAAAAAATATAGGTTTTACATAAAGATGAGCTTTAAATGTTATTGTAATTAAATGTTCATTACTTTAATACAATTTTAGCAGAATTGTGACAAATGAATAAATTATAAGACTTCACAAATGTCTTATTTAGCTATTTCATGGACTTGTTCATCTTTTTGAACATATTGGCATGACGGTGGCATTATAAATTATTTTTTAAAATTTTAACAATTATGGTGACCTACCATTATTTTTGCCTTTTCTGTCTATATATATAACAAACTTATTGTACACAAAGTTTAAAGAAAATCTGTTATGCAGAAAATTCTATAGAAAATGTCTTTAATATATATGTTTCCGTATACATAATCAATTAGATTTTTATTATGTCATTAAAACACCTTCTTTTTTTTGTACGCGTAATTATAAATTTGGACGACAATGTTGACGAGGACGACGAGGGGGAGGAGGAAAAGTAGACGACGAAGAAGAGGTAGAAGAAGAGGAAGACATGTTTAATGCGGATTCAGTTGATGATGAAATTGGCGAAGCTTTGATCGATTACGATAAATGCAAGAATCCGGGACCATCTGTCGATTATACAACAAATGAAATTGAACCAACGCCTGGTCCCTCTTGCATTAAAGATGCGGAAGAAATGAACGAAGATGCAGACGATGCAGACGATACGGTATGCAAAAAATGTCAAATGAAGTTCCTCCTAGCAAACTAATTTATAAAAGAAATAGGAAAAATAAGGAACTAGACAATCAATCAATTTGTGTGACTTTTGTGATTGCTGATACCATGCATGCTGTGAAGGTTTGAACGATATATCCCCTTATAACAACGCCCTGTATTCCTGTTTAAATTGTAAATGTATTTTTAAAACAAAATAAGTATATAAATTTATTTTAACTGCAAGTGTTATAAATTGATTTAATTATATCTTAATCATGTCCAATTATAATGATATCACATATAATTGTTAGCTTTCATTTATCGCTCGTGTTATCATGTGTGCTATTTAGACATACTCATCTTTGTCGTCTTATGCAATATTGTTAACACCAATGTGCAATACTGTTTACTGTTATTGCGTTTACTGTTCTAGAAATCATGTTACTTATTACATACCTTTACTGGTATTATATGCACAAATAAACGTGCTAATACATTTGTTCGCTGATACAAATGCACATATACATTCAACTCACCAGACTTGTACATGCGTATATATTTAAGCATACTTTATTAGTGATTGTTGTATATATATATTTGGTCTTTTAAAATGGTGATTTTAAAAGCGTGATATAGTGCATGTGCATGCGTGCGTGTGCGTCTGTGTGTGTGTGTGTGTGATGTTTTATTTTAATATAGTTCTATTTGTTGAAACTAAATTTCAACAATTTGTCCAAGTTATCGTTGTTTTTAAATTTGTTTTGTTATGCTTCACTGTACGCTTTTTATGTCGAAATGTACATTCACAATACAATATATATGGTTTTCTAAAATAAAATTACATGTAATGAATGAATGAATGGTGTTTTACGGCACGTATACACATAAATAGGTCATATTGTGCGCAAAAACCGACGAAAGATAAAGAAATTCAGTAGTAATTAAAAATTAATGTATAAATATAAAGATAAAACTATTAAAAAATAAGGGATGATATGGTAGTAATATAAACTATATATGTAAATCAACAAAAGCCCGTCAACGGGTATATAAACAAGTACATATATATAAGAACATATTATAATAATTGATATAGTCTGATTTATTTTAGGAAATCTAAAACAAGACTAAAATATATAGAATCAGATAACTCTTTCATCGTATTAACATTGTAGTGCCTTTGACGCATTGGATCAAAGTCTACACATTCCAACAAGATGTGTTGGACCGTTAACGGTGCAAAGCAGGGTATACATTCTGGTAATTGCTCAGTCCGTAATAAATACCAATGAGTATAACGTGTATGCCCTATCCTACAACATCTTCTCGACGATTAGGTATACTAGAAGAGGCATTATTTTCCAAGTAACGGATTAATTGAATGGAGTTCATTGTTAACTGACAAATCCCAAGCGGCTTTCCAAGAGTTATGAATAAATGTGTTAATACAACTTTTAAAATCAGTATAAGGTAATTTAGCATTAGATATATGTAAAACTAATGCTGCTTTAGCAGCACCATCAGCTCTATCATTACCACGTATTCCTACATGGCTTGGAAGCCAGCAGAAAATAATAACATTATCAACTATAAGAGAATTGTACTTTTCTAAAAGCTGAAGCACAACTGGTTTATCATGTTTCATATTACCCAGTGCTTGAAGACATGCAAGGGAACAATTACATGTACACACAAGTTTATCGAGGTTGTTATCATTTATGGTACATCATCAAGAACAACTGCCACCTGTCCATAATACCCACTCTCTGGTGGATTTTAGTTTCAAACTATGAGCCGTGTGCTACAACAACCTACTCCAAAATGGGTATTTTATTTTTTTTAAATATAATTCAAGTCTTGTAATTCTAAAAAAACTAGATAAATATATATTATTAGCAAGACACATGAAACAAATTCTAGTTTGATCTTAAGGCATTAAAAACAACGTTTCCATTTAAAATAAATTGACGCTCGACTCCCATCTCATCAAGTACAATGTAATATATTATTGAATGAATGGTGTTTTACGGCACGTCGACACATAAATAGATCATATTGTCCGCAAAAACTGATGAAAGATGAAGAAATGAAGTAGTAATTAAAAAGTAATGTAAATATATAAAGATAAAACTATTTACAAGTAAGGAATGATATGGTAGTAATATAAACTTTGTATATATGTAAATCAACAAATGCCCGTCAACGGGTGTATAAACAAGTAAATATATATAAGAACATATTATAATGAATTTCTTTCAAGAAATCTAAAACAAGACTAAAATCTATAGTATCAAATAACTCTTTCATAGTATTAACATTGTAGTACCTTTGCCGCATAGAATCAAAGTCTATATATATTCAACGGTTGTATTTACTATTTAACTGCACCCCTGTACTTTCAATTATTATAGAAATTAAATTTAAAATCAACTCTCACATCCATCCCACTTTGTATTTGTTATTATATTATGTTTTAAGCTTAACAGTACATCACGGATAGCTTAATTAATTTTAATTTAAGCAACACGACAATTAATACCAGACATTTTATTTATAAAATTGGAAGGTCATAACTGAATGGGGGATTTCTAAATGTGACTCCTGTGTAAATATACAGCCATGGTAAGCTTGCTCTTATGAATTTTGCATTACCATTAAAAAAGATCTACAGATCGATATGTAGCTTGTATGGATTGATGGCATATTAATGAAATAATCGCCGAAAACACTTTGGCTGAAACAAGCGCCCCAAACAATAGGGATGTTCTGTTCAGCAAAAAAGAAAGCACTAAAGAATGATGGTCTGGGCAACAAGGAAGAATCGATCAGAACCATTTACTGACGACAAAATCAAAATCTTAAAAGAAAAGTCATTACTCGGAGATGGTATGTTAACACTTATTCATTACTTATTTAATGTTTTGCTGTACTCGTCAGCTTAATCTTGGATTGGATTGTAATGGTATGCTGTGCGTAAAAGCAAAGTTCAATCTGCATTTGTACACAAAACGAAATATTTATTTGGATCTGATCATTCAATTTCATGACTTGACAATAATTTAATTTTACATTATGTAGATGCATATGTACATCATACATGATTCTGAAATACCAAACGTTGTCTTCTTACCTTATTTAATTAATTAACAGGCGCATAGCCAGATATAAGAAAATGCTCCTTTGAAGAAAAATTGACTACCGTCACTAGCAAAAAAAAAATGTGGAAGCTCCGGCTTCGGTCTGGCTACGCAGAGATCCTGATTTGCGAAGATACTGAAATTTAAAATCAAATAAAACTCATTGAGTCCTAGAAAATGACCTGTTTGTATTTTAAATACAGAGAGTACGTCATCAGTATTACGACAGCAGTATACATTAATGACGTCACAACACTCGAGCAAGTTTTCAGTGGCGTAGCTCAGAATTTAAAGTACACTAACAAGAACCTTAAATGAAGAATAGTAGTGATATTCACATGCACTGACAAGATGATTAAATGAAAAATAGTAGTGATATTCACATGCACTGACAAGATGATTAAATGAAAAATAGTAGTGATATTCACATGCATTGACAAGATGATTAAATGAAAAAAAGTAGTGATATTCACATGCACTGACAAGATGATTAAATGAAAAATAGTAGTGATATTCACATGCACTGACAAGATGATTAAATGAAAAAAGTAGTGATATTCACATGCACTGACAAAATGATTAAACGAAAAATAGTAGTGATATTCACATGCACTGACAAGATGATTAAATGAAAAATAGTAGTGATATTCACATGCACTGACAAGATGATTAAATGAAAAATAGTAGTGATATTCACATGCACTGACAAGATGATTAAAGCCACAAATGTGTTTATAGTTTTGAAATTAATATTAGGAATAATAGGTTTAAATAAATTTCATTATTTCAGGTAACCCGGAAGCGTTGCTCAACACAATGTGGTATAACAATACACTTCATGTCGGGTTACGACGGAGACAAGAACACCAGTCTTTGTCGTGGGGTAATGTAGAACTTGAAAAGACATCCACTGGCAGAGAATGTTTAGTTTTCATAGAGAGAGCTACAAAGGCTATAAATGGTGCTGAAAGTGACCCAAGAGGGTTTCGCCCAAAGACGTTCTCTCAGCCACGTGATTATAAAATTATATAAATTTATAACAATAGTAGTAATAGCATCTTTTTTTCTTTCTGATGAAAACTTGACCTTCACTACCAGGCAACATCGTAATGGATTGTTGTTTGAAGCAGGTGTAGTACATTTATACTTAAGGTCTCACTAAACAGTTATTTCCCTTGCCAGTCACGGTAGGTCACGGTAGGAACATCCTTGCACTTACAACAATAGAACTGTGTTATTCGGTTCTTGTTTATTTCTTAAAATGTGCAAATATTTTCTCTTTTTTTGTTGCAGGTGACAAGAATGGGACAAGTTCATGATTTCATACAGGTTTGGATATGCCTGAATGTTTCTGAGCCCAGATCTGAAAATCTAATACTGGGTAGTGATACATTTGAAAATGTCAGTGAAATGGACAAATTCAAGAGAGTCTCTTCAAACTATTGATATTAAAAAAAAGGAAATTGGACAACCCCGTGTTTTTTGCTGGATATTTCGCGCAACAGACATCAAGTTTCACAAAGAAAATATTTTTAAGAAAATTCAGGATGTTCTACAGTGGTCCAGAGGGGTCCTACTACATATGTAGAGCTATGTAAAATCAACTGTGTTGTGAGACGTTAAACACATTGCACGATAAGATTAATACTATTTAAGGAAATACATAACTGATCTAAATTTCCATTGAACAACAGATATCTGCATAAATGTTTGAAGTTATTTTCAGCTTGTCCTAAAACTAAATTTCTTCTTGATTTCAGATGACCGTTACTGTTCAGTTACGATGTATAAATCCTACGCCGATAAACGCCCTGAATCAATGAATAAGCCGGAAGCAAAGTTCTACCTCGGCAAACATATTAGTCATGGAACAACTCCAAAAAGTTTATGGTTCATAAACTCTCCCATTGGAATCAACACTCTAGGGTCAATCGCTCGAACTATATGCGAGAAGGCAGGCATTTCTGGGAAACAAACAAACCACTCGGGAAGGAAAACCTAAATTACTAAACTTTAGTATGCTAACGTTCCTCCAACAGAAGTCGTTCGGATTCGAGTGATTAAATCACTCGTGCTAACGCACTCGTGATTTAATAACTGTGCATCCGAACTCCTATCTGTATTTTATTCACCGATAAAATACAGGTACGTATTTATTATTTCGATTCCAACACAAAAATAACCCCATTATTTACGCTATTGCGGGGGCACGATATATTATCTCGGAGGTCAAGGTAATCAGGCTGCTTTGTTTACGTGCTGTTCCATTGGGCCCTCGCGTATGCAAGTTCTGCGCAGTAAAGTATGTTTAGATACACTAGAAGTCACGTGACAAACAATGAAGTCATTGTTTACGTCATATAGTTTGCGCTGTATGACGTCAAAGGCTCTCAGCTTGTTCAAGATGCTTATTAGTGTTATATGTGCTGATGCATATAATGCGTTTATATCGTAGGGTGTGTGCAAGGTTTGGGAGCATGGCAAGTTTGTTGTAATAAACATTTCATTAAAATTACTGTTGAGTTTGTCTTCGTGACGTATATTTACCAAGTGACGTCATGTAACGTGGCGCTTCAAATGGATGAAATATACGCGGGGAAATAATGGAACAGCCATATTTTATCGTAGAACAACATACGGTTGTTTCTCCTCTTTGTGTATATTAAAGACTGCGCGGGTCGTGTTAGAATCACCGATAAAATACGTATTTATTTTTTCGATTCGAACACAACAATAACCCATTGATTACGCTATTGTGGGGGCACTATATACTATCTCGGAGGTCAAGGTAATCAAGCTGCTATGTTTACAGACTGTTCCATTGGGAGCCCCCGTATGCAACGTTTTGCGCGGTACACTTTTTTAAATACACTAGTAGTCACGTGACAAACAGTTATGTCATTGATATAGCTTGCGCTGTATGACGTCAAACGTTCTCAGCTTGTTCAAGATGTATGTATTGATGCATATGATGGGTTTATATCGGCTGTGTGTGCAAGGTTTGGGAGCATGGCAAGTTTGTTGTAATAAACATTTCATTAAAATTACTGTTGAGTTTGTCTTCGTGACGTATACTTAACAAGTGACGTCATGTAACGTGGCGCTTCCAACGGATGAAATATACGCGGAAAATTAATGGAGCAGCTGTATTTTATCGTAGAATAACATACAGTTGTCTCTCTTCTTATTAATAGGAATATTATTAGTGTACGACGCGTACCGAATAAATATGAGTTTTACGAAATACTGGTTTGTGTCTCTATTTAGACATGTAATTATTTATAATATCATTGTGACTGCCCCCACACCCCTACCCCTTGCCCAGACCCCCACTACCCCTTCCCAACTCTGGACCATAATCACAAATTGAAATATATTATTTGATTATGTCGGTCATTAGTTTCACTGTTTAATTCAATTTTCAGTTTTCAGTTTTTAATAATGTTGTTTGTATTGTATTTTACTTGTTCCTCATGTTTGCACCATGTTGATGCCTGAGAGTAATACAGTTTATGTTGTTGTTGTTGTGGTCTCTCTTCTTTGTGTATACGAAAGACTGCGCAGGTCGTGTTAGAATAGTGGTTAATTAGTGGATGATTAGTGGTAAATAGTGGTTAATTATTGGTGGAGTAGTGGTTGATTAGTGGTTAATTAGTGGTTATTAGTGGTTGATTAGTGGTTAATTAGTGGTTAATTAGCGGTTGATTAGTGGTTAATTAGTGGTTAATTAGCGGATGATTAGTGGTAAATAGTGGTTAATTATTGGTGGAGTAGTGGTTGATTAATGGTTAATTAGTGGTTAATTAGTGGATGATTAGTGGATGATTAGTTGTTAATTAGTGGTTAATTAGTGGTTGATTAGTGGTTAATTAGTGGTTGATTAGTTGTTAATTAGTGCCTGTAAATTAGACAATCGATGGTTCTAGCACCGGGAATAGCAAACTTTTTTTTCTGTAAAATGCCACGCTCCTCGTGTACAGGTACGACGTTCACAACTCGATTTCACGACGTTCACAATTCGATGTCTATAACGTAACTTATGCCCTGCACTAGCTTTGATCAATAATATACCCGATTTCGTCATGAGCTGGTGAACATGAAATTATGAATGAAAACATGAATTCAAAGCGGCATGCGATTTAAGTATAGCATGTGTAGCTTAAAGTAGTATCTCAGATAATCGCAACTGAGCAAAATTGTCGATTTCAGAGATTTGGATCTTGAGTAATGAATTTTATATCAGGCTGAGAACGCAATAACTTTAGCAAACGGATTACACTCTTCATCAGCTTTGATTTGAATGGTTTTTTTTCAATAAGATCTCGGACAAGTTCAGAAATAAACGAAATGAAATTTTTCGTTACAACGGCTTCTTTAGCAAACTTTAAAATCGTGCACGCTGTAACTTTAGTAAAGTGATGTACATCAAACTTAATTTGATTTTTTAATTTGAAGCTTCAAAGTAGAGTTCGGCTTAATCCGGTGCTAGCGGGCGTGGAAGGTGTTGTATCTTATATTACCTCTCATGAACAGTCTCAATAAAACCGAGTCTGCTAGTTTTCTCTCTTGTTTGTGTTTGTTGCTTAAGAGGAATCCACGTTTCAGTATTTATTGATATTCACACGAGCGTTTGTTTATTGCTGTGTGGTGACTGTAGAAAGTCGCCACAACTACAAATCAGTAGTTACTACTTACTGATCCTTTGGTATCATACATCAAGCCAATCTTTGTGCCTTTAAAGTAGAATACCGCTTAAGCCCGTGTCAGTTGGGTCGACAAGTGTTGCACCTTATATTACCTCTCATGAACATATTTAATAAAATCGAGTCTGCTATGTTTCTCTCTTTTGTTTGTGTTTGTTGCTTCCAAGTGATCCCCTTTTCAGTATATTTTTCTTTATCCCGAACGGGGTTGACTATAAGCAAACCCGATGTTATGTAGTTATAGCCTGGTTATTGAAAAAAAGCGAATTCAGGCTTGTTCACACGATTTTTTACTTAAATGGGTTTTTAACGTTTGTTGGTATAAGATCTTTAAAAGTTCGACAATGGGCATAATCAACGCAAGTAATACAGTTTGTTTTTTGATAGGTAACGCCAACTTGTCGGGTATGTATTTATTTAGTGTTTATTTATATTTCCGTTAAAATAAAGTCGACAAACAATTTTACGAAATGTCTATGTTGACAAATATTAAAAGATGCCAACTAATATCCTATCTAGCGTTTCATCAAAATCTAATTTAGCTAAATGAAATCACTGTCTATCCCAGTATCGATTTGTGCACGGTTTCCAATCATTCGCTACATTTCGAATAAATGTTCTAGACAAGTTTCTAATGATTGCGTTAATTAGTTGACAATTACATGCGTTGTCGTGGCATTTACATATGTCGGTATTTATAGTGCTACATTACGATAATAATAATATTACCGAACACAAGGTGTACTTTTAGATATTAATTACCACTAATTACTAATTACACATGTAAGTTATATTGAACATTTAGCATAGCATTTTAAAATACTCAATGGTAATTGGTTCATTTTGGAAGTATTATATTAGGAAATAAAATATTTCCAGCGGTTTTATATTGTCCCAGATCAATAACTGGTGGGCGAGACTTGAAATTCATCGATACCAAGGGCCGCAGGCCCGCAGTTTCGATGTGTTTCAAGTCCCAAACACCAGGCCTGGAATTCACCAAACATCTTCAAACTATTTTTAGACTTAAACTCAAGTACTAATAATTCGTTCACTAATATTTCCATGACCTTCAAAGATAAGCAATCGTAAGAAGTTGCTGTTTATTAGTATGCATAATATTTATACATAGCAACTTGTTATGAACGTTTATTCTCTAAACTTATAGAAATATTTGTGATTGAAATTTGCGTACTCAGCTTGAGATGAAGTCTAAGAATATTCTCAAGAATGGTTGGTACATTCCAGGCCTGGTTTTGATCTCGCACAATATAAAACCCCTTGAAATATTTTATTTCTTATCTGACATGGAGTTTTTATGTAGCATGATACAGATTGCACAACATACAAACAAATCCTCACAACTTACATTGTATGCCTATCTCTCAACATAAACGAGAAAAATATACAGCTTCATCCTATCTAAATGTCTCAACGGTTGACGTACATGATGTCAGAGGTATTTTAAGACCACTACAATAACCAATCAACGTTGAGAATTTTAATAAACCTTGTTAGATTTTCCTATCTAGACCTCTGACCAGCTACTAACGTTTTGCATGTTTTCCTGCATACCGGATGTTGCCGCGCGTGAATTTTGTCTCGACCTGGGGTGAGACGGAAATATCTAGCCCCGGTAAAATGACAGATATCCTTGTCCGGTATGCAAGAAAAGTCATTCAATACTCCATGTAAAACGTGGATAGCCTTATCCGGTATCCAAGAATATAAGAATATTTCATGGGTATCCGCTGAAGATAGGGAATACCAACCCGAGGTGTAAGTGTTTTTATCGGAACCGAGGTTCTGCCATATCAGAGACATGTTGTATGTTGACACCGCCAGCTACTAACGTTTTACATGTTTTCCTGCATACCGGATGTTGGTGCGCGCGTGAATTTTATCCCGACCCTAGGGTGGGATTGAAATATCTAGCCCAGTATTATAAAGCAATTTAAATTAAATGCAACTTAATCGGTATTTTGGTATTAAATTTAATCAAAAACAAAAATAGGGTACTCTGAATATAAAGCTTTAATATCATTATCAGTAAACTTGATTGTACACAAGAATAGACAGTTGAGCATCAACAAAATATCACCAAGTCAGTCAATAATCCAAATGTTCAGGGTAGTCACTTTATTCATCCCATACTTGGTTAAATTTCTGTGATGATGTTATGCCAAAATTATGAATATTGATATCGTTTTAAATTTAAGTAAATACTTATGCAAGTTGAACAGGAAATGTAGCATTCAATGACTACAGTCAACCAAAAGCACGTATGGAAGCAATTATAGGGATAAATAAAAAAGGCAAATTATATATGACATCATCAACATAAAATATTCCCCTTTTCAGTATTTATTAACATTAGACTAGCGTTTGTTTAGTGCTGTGTGGCGGTCGTAAAATGTCGCCCCGACTACAAATCAGTAGTGTTATTATTTACTGGTCCTTTGTGATCTTTGTGGCTTTAAAGTAGAACATCGCATAAGCCGGTGCTAGGAGGCATGAGAGGTGTTGCACTTAACATGAACATACTAAATAAAACCGACCCTGTTACTTTTATCTATTGTTTGTGTTTGTTGCTTCCAAGGGATCACCTTTTCAGTATTTATTGACAATAGGGCTACCGCCTTGGTACGGTCAGTGGCCAAAAAGGTCGCTGAGGTAAATGTTTAAACCCGGTTTTCAGGTGCACAACACCTCACTCTCACACTATTGTCATAAGAAACCCGGTAAAATGTAATAAAGAAATCCCATCTGTTTTAAGATATGTTTTATAATACAACAAACAAAGGAGCTTTGTAAGGCTATATAAGTATACCACAAAATGATCATGTATATATGAATAGAAACACACGAAGTAAGTAATTAAGGATAAAACTGGAGTTATGAATGTCATACAATTCCTGTGGGATGAAAAGAACCTCTTAAGTCAGAAAATACTTCGCTTGCCGATGATATACATATATGATACATGTCGCTTAAGGAATATCTTAATGGGATCTGCGATATGTCAATTGTCTTTATAAGTTTTGCTAAAATCATTAGTAATTTGTTATTGTATGCGCTACTGTACTATGACGAGACTGTAATAAACTACAAAAATGTATTTATCGACCTGTTATTAGTACTTCTAAACCAAGAATGTCTTCCCCAGTACTGCTAGGTAAACTGTGTTATTTTTCATCGATCCGTACAATACTGAATTGGGTATCTTCTATTTTGAAATAATAAAGCTATTACTTAAGTTGTTTAAGTTTGCTATCAGTTTGTTATGTCAATAGCGAATAGAACCTGGTTTGAACTGTCCGCCACATTGGCAACTGGCAGTTTCAAGGCGGTACCCTTCTTGTCGACTCTTTCGCGTTTGGGATGACTCAAACTTTGCTTGTATTTTTCTTGTAATTGTTGTTTGCTTTAAGTCTGTTTTTCGTAGACTGTGTTAATATGCGAATGTTACATTTCCTGTTAGACATTTATACCTAATTTTATATAAAAAATATAAAAAATAGGCATAGATCACAAACCAATATTCTTCTCATAGCCTTAAAGATCTATATGAAATACTACCAGCAAAGTCGACTAGTTTTCGAGTTCAATGTGTTTCATCAAACAATATTTTAAACTAGACGAAGATATGTCACTAAAAAAACGTTTCTATGTAAAACTGCAGCTTTATTTGCCAAATTTTACCCCAGTGTCACCATTTGAACAAACCTGGTAGAGGACCATAAACTGGGAGTAATATTAAACCTCTGACTCTTGTAATTTCAGAGAAGAATATTTATTTTAATGTTTTTCCCTGTGTAACTCTATGTAAAACATGTAACCTCTGTGGGTGGGGCCACATTTGACCCCAGGATCACCATTCAAACAAACTTGGTAGAGAACTATAAACTGAGTGTAAAGACAAGATATTAAACCTTTGACTCTTATAGTGTCAGAGAAGAAGATTTTTGAAGTTTTCCCTATATAAGTCTGTGTAAAACTGTAACTCCTGGGGCGGGGCCAAATTTGACCCCAGGATCACCACTTGAACAAACTTGGCAGAGTATCCATAAGCTGATAATAAATAAAAGAATATTAAACATTTATCTTTTGTAGTTTCAGAGAATTTTTTTTTAGTTCTTCCCTTTAACTCTATGTAAAATTGATCCAACAAGGGCCTCTAAGCTTCCACTTAAAGAAAAAAGAATCAAGGTTTCTCATCAGAAAAAATATTAATTTAAAAAATTAAACCCATGAACCAAGGTTTCTTATAAAAAAAAATGTCTCCAGTGAGATTTGAACCCACGACATTATCAAATAAAACCGAAAAAGGGCCATAACTCCGGTGTTACTGGTTTGGTCTGGCTGGTTTTCAACTCGTTTCATTGATATCAACAATCTGGCCAAGTTTGGGAAAGATCGAATACAAAATGAAGGTGCTGGAGTGTTCATAAGGCTGAAAATGACATTTTTCAATAATTCCAGGGCACATACCTCTGGTATTCCTAGTCCGATATAGCTGGTGTTTCAATTTGTCCGAGCTGTCATTGATATCAACAATATGTTAACATTTGGTAAAGATCGAATGAAAAATGAAGTCCCTATCGTCTTAACGAGGCAAAATATAGCATTTTTAATTAAATAAAGGACTATAACTCCGCTGTTACATGGATCGATCTAGCTGGTTTTCGAACTTGTCCGAGCTTTCACTCATATTAACAATCTGGTAAACGTTGGTAAATATCAGATGGAAGATTAAGGCCCTATCGTCTTAACGAAGCAAAATATAGCATTTCTAACTACACCAAGGGCTATAACTCCGCTTTTACTGTCCGATCTGACTGGTTTTCAAATTTTCCGAGCTTTCATTGATATTAACAGTCTGGTAAAGTTTGGTAAAGATCGAATGAAAAATGATGGCCCTATCGTCTTAACGAGACAAAAGTTAACTACGGAAGGACGGACAGACGGACGACGGACAATTCGGCATACCATAATTAATATTGCTGCTTATTGTTTATAACCACTCAATAATGTTTAAGATTGTCCCCCTCCCCGCCTGCTATCCATATTTGGATTCTACGTGACAGGTCTTGTTTTAATATACAGTAAAATATGTATTTAAAACTACTAAAGGTAATAGTAAAAGTAGTTTCGTAACACATATGGTCTCTTCTTACAGGCGCATGTTAATCTAAATAATACGATAATGAACTGAAAGCTGGTCTCTAAGGGCATATATTCTCTTAATAAAGGCTAACTCGTGAAAATTGTATCGATATAGTTTGTTTCCGATGCCAATGCAATCATGATTACGAACTGTCACTCTTGAACACGTTTGATTGTTTAATGCAAATATTATCGATATAGTTTGTTTCCGATGTCAATTTAATCATGATTACGGACTGTCAGAAAGATGTGTCATTAAAGGAGTATTAGCTAAGGAGTGGAAATGATTTTTCTAAGTATTTACACAA
Organism: Cyrtodaria siliqua; assembly: GCA_037043455.1. Taxonomy (NCBI): domain Eukaryota; kingdom Metazoa; phylum Mollusca; class Bivalvia; order Adapedonta; family Hiatellidae; genus Cyrtodaria; species Cyrtodaria siliqua. The sequence goes on along the minus strand of JAWPHD010007429.1, from coordinate 100,163 downwards.
ACATATATTTAAGCTAACCAGTAGGCCGCATTTCTTAATGACCATACCAAGTCGATAACACTGTCTGCACTACTCTGTATGTTGTGCTTGTTCCTTCTATTGACTATTTAGCTTGAACTATGCATTTTACAACAACTCCTTGAATACACGCCATTAACGATATTAATACATGTAAATCCATACAATAGTTATCATTAACTCATTTACAACAGACACTCATTTTAGTTTCTCCTAAATTAGGCGACGGAAAGAGAGGACAACAAATGAACGCTTAATTTACGTCAAAGCGTTCTTTTCCTAAGTAATATAATACTAAACGAAAATATTGGTATTTAAGCATTTTCAATATTAAGACAATTATAATAAAACAGATGGTTGAACAATTTAAATCGAAGGATAACTGTTTCCACGTATAAAATAAAGAGGCATGTGTTAATGCTTGGAGAACTCTAATTCGGCTGGCATCCGACAAAGGTCGTCGTACTCTGGCAAAAGAACTCATCCTGTAATATTTCTACAAATTCAGTAGCCTGTAATCTTTACTACATCCGAGTCGATCACAATTGCTGTGCTTCGCGTTCATAAACATGAACGTGTTGAACGTCTTCTCTGAAAGTACTACTTTGTATTCATGTAAGTGCACACACAAGCACGGTTTTACGCAAGTGTAAAAAAGCTACCGAGAGATAATAGTATTAAAACTGGATAGGAACTCTGGGAACAAAGTTTAACATAATTACTGATCAAGTCACGAGTGTTAAAACAATATTGAAAACGAAAATAAAAAAAAGGTTGTCACAAGGACGTAAACATGCCAAAACCGTTTTTTCTTACCATACACTTTCTTCCCAGTTGTTACCATCAGTTCATACCAAACAGTTTCAATCAATGTGGACGACCTCGCTTTGTTCTGATCAAATATTTGACATGCGTTACATATTCACCTTTGTAGCACGACATTCTAGAAGTACACATCAGCACCGAAATACAATTGTTGACATGTAAGCGATGCGTGTGCGTAAGTGTACATTACAACACAGATAAACTGTTCACTGCTATCATGTGTAATTAAACGATTGTGTTATCAACGTGAAAAACTCAAACTGTGCATTGCTACCTTACCATGTGCAATTATGAAAACCATATAAGAGTCGCTGTCATTTCACAGGTGTAAGGAAAAATTCGAACCCCATACAATAATGACCCCCGGTCATTTTGCTATGTAGTAAAATGACCCCCTTCTGTAAAATGCTGACTCCATCCGTAGAATTGTGACGCCTGAAAGGGGTCAATTTATTACAGTAGAATAGTAATAGAATGACCTCATGTTTTCTGTTTGGTATGTGTTTTTTATAGAGTTTTATTCACGAATTTGGGTTTGATACGGCCAATTGTTTTGTTATTACTTGTGGGTGCCGTTGTTGCCAAACAGAGAATGTATGCCATGTGGAGGGGGTCACCTACACCCAAACTGAGCTGTTGAAGGAGCTCCTTCAGGATAAAATATTTACTTTTAAATGGTCCATTCAGATGATTTTTTGCGTTGACGAAAATTATAATATGTATTATAAAGTTTATAGTGTACCTTTAAAAGTACTTAAGGTTAGGGCTGGCAGACTATTCCCACAAATATCTTTAACCTCCAATATTTTTTCAATGGTTTAAGCTAACCTGTATGCCTGACTCCTACTGACCTTTCCAAGACGATTACCCTGTCTTCACCACCCTTTCTGTTGTATGTTGTCTTTTTCGTTGTATAATTAATTAAATATTGCTCATTGTTTGTAGATACAGTGCGGACCTAGGACGCTGTGGTTTCTATAGGACCCTATATCTCATTTTTGTCTGATTTTACAAAAGTATACATTTTGAAAATCTCTCACCCGTAGCAATCAAACTAATTAAGATAGTTGTATTCCCCAGAATGTGAAAAGAGAAGTATTGACTCAAAATACCCGCACGGGTCCTGATTCGATACACTGTCATTCTATAGGTCTTATTGTTATTAAACAACGAGACACACAACTATTATACATTTTATATGTACAATTTATTATTCCGAGGTTCTACATTTTGTTATTTTGGCGTCGAGAACTAAACTGAATATACATGATAGGCAGACAGTCTTGATGTTAACCTTATGACCCGCAATATACATTAGAGTTATGAATACAACTGTATCATGATGGCTTTGCATGTTGTATATATCCATACTGTTACACCAGGATCGGGGCACAACTTCCGTGGTGATATGATTTGAAAATGTTGTTATTGTAACAATACTGATAACAGAAGCCAGGAACACGGTTAGGATAACTGACCGCCATATATAACTAAACAATTGTTGAAAAATGGTGTTAAACCAAATGAAAATAATAACTGACGCGACAGGTATTTCGACCAAAACGACCGTCATTTATTCAACATGGACATTAAACCAACATGTTTTCCCTTTTTAGAGAACAGTCCGTAAATGTTACGCTAAAAAGTCTTAGATTCTTGTTGCATAGATGAATTAATATACCTTGGAATCAAATATTACGACTGGGAGCATGCCACCGACTCCCTTGGAAATAAATTTGCCTCATGTCAAGTGTATTCACAAGGAAACACATGGCAGTTGATAAGCAGACGGGAGATTCGCTTGCAGTAGACATGGACATATTTAAATTGAACATTGTTGATACGAAGCATCGCAACAGCAAAAAGCTTAAAAATAATTATATTCAAAATACATGTTGGGAGGACGAATTCAGCAAGAAAATACTAGTGAAACATATAGAAACAATTGCGTAAAACACCTCTAAAATGCACATCAGAGCACATACAACTAGAAAGTTTTCCAGCTAGTGGCATGCCCCTAACCCCTATAGTTTACTAGCACCTGTAGTTCTCGCGGCACCAATCTCAGAACTTTAGCTACGTCCCTCAACATTCTAAATATGAGTGTTATAAACGATAACGAGACCTAAAAACTATTTCGACGAAAAAACAGTAACACATAGGCAAATATTTATAGAGGGGATCGGGGGGTATGCTTCACCCGGATATTTTGTTTTCTGTGATGCGATATCGTGGAATTTGACGTATATCTAAGGGACTTTTTGATATAAAATTTATGATTTTGTATGTACGTATGGCTCATACAATATTTTTTTGAAAATGGCTCAGATCTCCTCCGCCATTCAAATTAGTTCCGTTGGTTAGTTAAGTTTTCATTTTTTCAAAGCGTCACGAGTGCGTTCGCCTATTCCTGGCAGCATCATCAAACACTCTTCAAACAACTAGCTGGATATGTGACACTTCAAAGTCAGAAATGTGCCTGTATGTGTACATGTAGTGCCTGTATGTGTACATGTATACATAAGATTACCTACGGAAGCACGGAAGGGCATGTGTGAAGAACTATTATATGCACTCGAGGTAATATTAGTTAGTGCGCACGAGATAATTTGCCACCTGTGGTAATGATACCACTCCTCATTGAGTATCGATATTCCCTCCACATCTAGAAGCTATAAAACCTCTCAAATGAGTAGTGATACCCATCGATTGAGTATTGAATTGATAACCCCTGCCCATTGAATACTGATAAATGTACTCCTCCCCATTCAGTATTGATACTCACTTCCACATTGAGATTCTATAATACCTCTCCATTGAGTATTGATACAAATACCCTCCTCAGTGAGTATCAACTTTCGATGGAGATATTTTATAGGTACTCACTATGGACTGTGTGGGTATTAATACTTAATGGGGAGGAATCAATACTCAGTGTGGTGGAGGTATCAATACTCAATTGGGAGGGTTATCAAAACTCGGTAGCGTGGGATATAAATACTAACTAGGGACGAGTATCAATAGCCAATGGGGAGGGGTTGTCAAAACTCTATGGGGATGGAGTATCGATACTCATCGATACTGAATATGGAATTAGTATCAATACTCAATAGCGAGAGAGTATCAGTACTTAATAGGGAGGGTGTATCAAAACTCAGTGGGTAGGTAGTATCAATACTTATTCGAGTGGGGGTATCCATACTTAGTAAAGGGGGGGTTATTAATACTCAATCGGGAGGGGTATCAATACTCAGTGAGGAGGGGGTATCAATACTCAATCAATTTTCTTTTTAGCAGTTACATTGTTCAAATCTCGGTCATTTATTATTACAAAACTAGTCTTCTTATCCACTTTATCAACAAACGAAAAAGTCTTGAAATCCTCAAGACATCATAAATATAAAGAAGATACGTTGTCCTATCCTATATATATATATATAAGATTTTCATATAACAATGCATATGAAAATACTATACGAACATTGTATTCTGTTTCTTCCAAAATAAATTATATTATTTGCTATTCATTTATAAGGTTCCAAGTGATCCTCAATGGCACAATTACGCCAAATATTAATAAAGTATCAAGTTAAAAAATGTGCAGTTACTTGCAGAATGTTGGTTAGTACTGGTAACAGAAACCACGGTTAAGATAACTGACCGAAAATGACTGGAAAATGTTGATAAATGGCGTTAAAACCAAACACAACAAAAAACCGGTGAATTGATATCCCCCGGCGAAGTGTTGATTGTCTTCTGGGTAGAAATACAGACGAAGAGACAAAAGAAAAGTGTTGGGTTTTGCCGGTCGTCTTGATGAGCTGAGTATATGTGCATATTTATTTCAAAATCCCTCCATGCTTGTGAGGGTTATGAAGCTTACACGGAAATTGTAACGGACGGACGAACGCCCGGAAAGGACGGACAACACCAAAGCTGTATCCCTATTCGGTGGGGATAAAGTAATAAAATAATAAAAGTAAATAAAAAATGTTTTGAGGAGGTAGGGTGGGGCCTGGGGGTCTCCATGCATGTCTTGATGGGTTGAGTATTTGTGTATTTGTGTCAATTCATTACAAAATCCCTGCAAGCATGAGCGTTATGGAGAGAGAACATAAAATACTTTATTAAAATCTCATATAAAAAATATATGACCGTATGACATTGACCTTGAAGATACGGACCCGGGGTGTTGGGTTCTGCACATCGCCTCGATGAGATGGGTATTTGTGCCAATTTATTTCAAAATCCCTCCATGCATGGAAAAGTTTTGGTGCGGACACAAACTGGAAATTATTATATGCATCTAAGAAGCAGATGATACAGATATGGGTGTTGGGCTTTGCACGTCATCTTCATGAGATGAGTATATGTGCTTATTTATTTTAAAATCCGTCCATGCATGTGAGAATTATACAGCGGACACGAAAATTGTATGGGACAAAAGGACGGCCGGACGGACGAAAGTACGGATAGCGTTAAACTATATCCCTCAGACCTAGCTAGGGGATAAAAAACAAGATTAATCTTGTATATAACTAATTGGGGTATAACGAAACCTCAGGATAGACATGTCGGCACCGTCATTCATTTTTTTCCTATGTTCAATACGAATTCTTGGTTTAGCGTGAATGGTCAAGATAATGAAAAATAAATGACGCCGGTACCGACATGTCTATCCCTGTTATATAGCAAACCGCGAAAAGTTCCTTCCTTGAACCATTCGTATATAAACTGTATGATACCTAAAGGTTGGCTTTTTTTTTTAAATTAAAGCAGATAAACTTTGCTAGGGGTCAATATTTTACGGGGGTCATATTTTTACCTGTGAGGGGGTTGTAATATTACTAGATTTTTTGAAAGAGTCATTCCACGACAGAACAAATTATGACCAGGGTATCATTCTATTACATAGAATTTTGACCGGGGATCATTTTACTACATAGCAAAATGACCGGGGAATCATTATTTTATGGAGGTCGAATGTGTTCCTTACACCGGCAGCGAATAAACTAAGCATTAGCATTAAATAATAAATGAACCAGGTATAAAAGCATGTATTGACTAAGAACAATATGAATTTAAATCGAATGTAAAGACCCAGTTTATTTTCAAATATATTCGACTTCTGTTAAAGACAGAAAATTCACATGCTCAGACATTGCGCTTTGTATTTAACAGATTCTCATTTGTTTTTTTATAAAACAAAATAGCCAATTGGAATGAAAAATTCACCAGCAACGTTCCAACGTCTCGTCCATAAGTTAATATCTGATATAGATGGATGTCACGCGTACTCATTTACAACAACACATGGAAAGATCATCTGCAGGCCATAAGAAGTTTCTTCGACCGTCTTACAGATGCTAAGCTAACAGTCAATCTCAAAAAAAGTAAATTTTGTCCCGCTGTTGTCGCGTTGTTAGGACACGAAGTGGGACAGGGTCAGGTTAAACCTATTAAAGCTAAGGTCGAGGCTATCTCTAAATTTCATGTACCAACTTGTAAAACAAAACTCATTCGTTGTCTTGGTTTGGCTGGTTATTAGAAAATATTGTGATAAATGTTTCAGTCATTGCTGAACCTTTGACCAACTTAGTGAATAAAAGAAATACATTTATTTGGACTGAAAATTGTCAGCCGTCATTTGACAAATTAAAAGCCATTCGTATGAGTGTACCAGTGCTTTCAGCACCAACTTTTGATTTTCAGTTTACATTAGCTGTTGATGCAAGTGATATTAGTGCTGGTGCAGTGCTTTTGCAAGAAGACAACAATGGTATTGAACATCCAGTTTGTTACTTTTCTAAACAAATTAACAAACAGCAGAAGAACTACTGTACTATTGAAAAATAGTGTCTTTCTGATTTTGGGACTAAAGCTTTTTGAAGTCTATTTAGCTTCATCTGTTTTACCGATAATTGTCTTCAGTAATCAGAATTCTTTAACATTTATTAATAAAATGAAAAATCAAAAATCAAAGATTAATGAGGTGGAGTTTAATGTTGCAAGCGTACACTATTGAAATTAGACATATCGGAGGAAAATATAAGTTGATTGCTGACGCATTATCTCGTGTGTGAAATACGTTTGTATATTTAAACCTGAATTATTGTAATACAATATATATATTGTAACAGTTGTTAATTTAAAAACAATGTATTTTTGTAATTTATGCTTTGACATGTGTACTGAAACTGAAGTATTATTACATTATTACATTGCTTCTTACTTGTTGTTCAAAACAATGCTTTAGTACATAAATCATACTTTTTTTAAAGGGGAAAGTGCTACTATCATGCATATAATGCTATACAAGTGTGCATGTGTATTGATCCAGCTGTCAGATTGTTTCTATTAATAGCACACAAATAGCACAGCTGATTCTAGTAATTTTTAAAATTATTGTTTACATACTGAGATGTGTAGATTGTTAATCCAGAATGTTCATGTTAGTATATATAGCTCTTGGGGGTTTCAGTATTAGTATTCAAGGTGGAGTATCTGATTAGTTATTGTAATTCAGAATTTACGCAATATTTGATGCTGCGAATTAAAATATAGTGTGAGAGGATATAAAACGATATTGTGCTCATCTAGTGACATTGGATTATTGAATTATTTGAACATTTGGACTATAATGAATTAATAAACTAAGAAAGACTTGAAGTGAAATTGGATTAAAGGGACACTTGACAACAGCATTGATTAATGTGACTCTTGACAAATTAGATTAAAGGCACACTTACCAATATTATTTGGACTTTATTCGTATATCGGATTTTAAGGACTACTGGATTCATTTGAGGTTTTTTCTGTCAGTGAATATTTTTCAATGTAGTATTTGAATACATTTATTGATTATATTTTAGAACAAGTTGCTGCTGATTTTTTACCTCCATTCTTGTTATATTTTATCCGTAACACAATGTTTTTTTATATTTAAATGGAGTGGGCAATGTCGAGTTACTGCTTTTTGACTTTAAAGGTAAATCATTACTTATCGTACGACCAGCTTCTAACTCATGGTCTGTTAGCTGTTTCTACAGGAAAAATAAAAACGTTCCTAAAGTAGTCAGGGAAATCAATTTTGGTACATGTAAATGACAGGTAACGAGTTAGGAAAACTATATTTAAAACAAACAAAAAACATAATAGAAAGCGGGCCAAGAAGGGATTAGAGGAGAACCCAGAAAGACAAATAAGATGGTCCTAAAGACGTTTGGGAAATAACAAGCCTGATGAGTCACGAAACAATTCAGGAAAGTCCTTCAGAAGATAAGGACACAGTTCCAATATTGACATCGAAGAAATAAAAAACAAATCAGCAGATTAGAAACAAAATCGCAGAAATTCCAATGCGATGACAGTTGCAGGATAATTTATAATAATTGCAAAAAAAACGACTATAAACAGGTCAGAAAGTTGGGATAGAAAACAGCAAACTTATTGAGATACACCTGTGCTCGTGATAATCTTATTCCCAATTATGTAAATACATATAAAGACTGCATATATTAGACTATGTGCAGGGGCGGATTCAGGATTTCAGCTTAGGGGGGCGTAAGAAGTTGGTCAATTGTCGAGTCCGTTTCTAGCCTCATAAAACGGTTGCGGTAGTGCATTGATAGGGTAAACTAGAAATTGTTATTATCCATGGGACAAACACGTATGGCTCCCCCACTCGCCCGAACAGACATAAAATTGACGACTCTAGGTCCAACCGTTCTCTATTGATCTGAGATCGTTTTGATATTCAATATCCCTGTGACTGTATCTACTATCTGTATCAGTAATATCTACTGGTCATGACCAACCATCCTTCCAAGTTTGAGGACCCTAGGTCCAATCATTCTCTAGTTATTGATCGGACATTGTTTTGTTATTGATCGGGCATCGTTTTGATAGTCAATGTCAATGCTAGTGACCCCAAAATCAATAGCGGTCATCTACTTGTCATGATCAACCATCCTTCCAAGTTTGAGGACCCTATGTCCAACCATTCTCTAGTTATTGATCGGACATCATTTGTGACACAGACAGACCTACAGACAGACAGACCTACAGAAAGCACAAAATCAATCCCCTACCATACTTTGTGTGGGGGAGCCATAAAAAGTCCGTTTTCACATAAAAGGATTTAGCAATGTGTTAATTAAACCACTCATTAGCCATTATGCGTCGAGCGAGCGAGCGAAACAATTTTATACTGAGGGCGTGCATAGAAATTGTTTGATACTTTATCTACAGTAACATGGACTTACATGTATTATCCGGAATTTCTATGGTTGCGCGCCCCCTTGTATCCGCTAGTGATGTGTAATCAAACACCATCAATACAAACAATGAAATCACGCACCGTTATGCGGGTGTCGACAATATTTCAAAAGGCAGCAAATGCATGTATTTGCATAGTATAATCTTTGATAGCCTGCTATAAAACATAAAATATTGATAAATCATGTTTTGCGGAAGAACACTTTGGATCGAATAGCGCAGATGTTCATGAAATGGAACACATTACGAATACAAATATTAATGTGTATATCACGTAAATAGTGCGAAATGAATTCAAAAACGAAACAACCGATTATAACTGTTTTCTTTGGAGTATTGTTTTTGTTCTTGCTATATGTCATAAGCAATACATGGAATGATCAGCTATTACATATTTCGGAACAGTTTTCCGATCGTAGGAGTTTTCATTCAAATCATGAACTGGTTGAACGACCAAGAGCTCAGGACTGGGATCTTCGCATCATTGTTATTACATTCAATCGACCAACATCGCTGATGAGACTTCTGAACAGTCTTAACAAAGCATCATATCTCGGCGATAACGTGCTCTTAGAGGTTTGGATTGATCTGTCCACGATTGACGGTTCTGTTGATCATGATACAATGGAGAACGCTAAAGAATTTGTATTCCTCCATGGTAATTACAGTGTTCTTGTCCACGAGGTTCACGTCGGAATTATAGGACAGTGGATCTATGTAAGTATATATACTGACGGTGTAAAGCAACAACGTTGTATTGTTACATTAAAGGTAACAATTTCCTACACTAAAGGTAGTTTTCAACATTTAACATTAGGGCTGTTATTTTTAAGCAAGAAGTGATGTGACATTTAACGAAGGTTGCTACCTTTCACAGTAACTTTGACATGGTCACTTTAACGGAGGTTGTTACCTTAAGCGGGACAATTATCTTACAGACGGCGCATACGACTGTCACATAACATAATTATTGCATGCGTTAATACAAGCATTTACCAAGAACGACTCCGGCCCAGACTGCTAAAACAATAACATGAAACCATACATTGAAATAATCAGAATAACTGGTTGAATACTGACCTTTTTTGAAAGTTGGAAGAAATTCAAATATGGTTAATTTTTTGTGTTGTTCACATTGTGTTTTAGCCGTCAATTTATACTATGATTAGCCTTGGATCAATAACTGGTTCAATATGACAGTCCTGGGACCAATAACTGGTTCGATATGACAGTCCTTGGACCAATAACTGGTTCAATATGACAGTCCTTGGACTAATAACTGGGCCAATATGAAATCAGTTAATTAATATCATAATATAGCAAAACTTGTATTAAGATACTCCTCACGGAAAGAGTAAAACTGTTCTCTTTTACTGGTCTTATATCTAGTCGTATACAGGTGCATTCTTATATAAAACACATTTGAACCTGAAGAGGTTGTCTCTTAAAATATATGTTCTTGTGAGGGTTTGACTGTAGATATCAATTTCCAATATTTAGTGGCAATATTGCTACTATAAACAGCAAAATATGAAAATTATATCATCAATTCTCCCTAAAATTTCAGGAACAATATAACTCTCAGCTGTACGCCAAATGCTACCAAATTGCATCATTGAAAAAAATAATTTCCGGTGGGGCATGCCCCCGGACCTCCCTAACACGGGTGTGCCTTGGTAAAAGATCATTAATTTTCTGGTTACACCACTGAATAATGATAATAATAATAAATATAATTATAATATAATATTAATAATAACAATAATATTATTATAATAATAATAATAATAATATAATAATAATAATAATGCAAATAATAATAATAATACTATTAATAATAATAATAATAATACTTTAGTAATATAGTAATAAGGATAATAATTATAATATAATAATAATAATATTAATAATAATGTAATGATAATAATAATAATAATAATGATATAATAATAATAATAATAATAATAATAATAATAATAATAATAATAACAAATAATAATAATAAAAAAACAATAATAATAATAATACAATAATATTGATCAATCTATTAGCGGTGTTTTATGTTATTTTACTTTGCCTCGGATCGTCAGTGTCTTTTAGCGACACAACAATCGCGTGTTCTTAAGAGAAGTCTTTGAATAGAATAATACTAATATTAAGTATATCAACAGTTCCACCCAAACTGGATGCTATATTTATATAATTTACTATAACATTGTGATATTTATATTCCATGATAATTAAAATAATTTATTATTTAGCCCTTTGATTTGGAAGTTACAGAGGGGAGCTCACATGGCTAACATAATATATTGGCAGTAAAAATGTGCATTAAATTAATTTAATTACAAATATTTAGTACTTATTTGGCTTTAAGGTCATATATTATATCGGTTTGTTTTCAGAAAATATAGTATAAATACATACTGAAAACGGGCTCCCTTTGAAGCAACACACACAAACAACAGAGAAAACTAGCAGACTCAGTTGTATTAAGTCTGTACATGATATGTTATATAAGGTACAAAACCTCTCACGCCTCTAGCACCGCGTTAAGCGGTATTCTACTTTAAAGCCAAAAAGATTGGCCTTTGATGATCAGTTAGTAAATATACCACTGATTTGTATTCAAGCGACATTTTACAGCCGCCACACAGTACTATACAAAAGCTAGACTGAGTGTGCATGTTAATAAATACTAAAAATGGGATCCCTTTGAAGCAACAAACAATAGAGAAAAGTAGCGACTCGGTTTTATTGAGTCTGTTCATAAGAGGTATTATAAGGTGCAACACCTCTGACGCCCTCTATAACCAGCTTAATTTGTGTACTGAAAAGGGTATCCTTGGATTAATAAGTCGGCTAATGACTCCAAACAGACAGAAACAAGATAAAAGTCCTCCATCTGAGGAAATATGTCAGAGAAAAAATGTTAGATTTGCATTATACATACAATTTAACTTTTCAGTAAGTCAAATGTTAGACTATACTACAGATTTGAGAAACAAACAAACAAAAACCGTGACAATTCATTTGGTCCTTAAAGAGTCATAACTCTCGAAAAAATTGAAAGGAAGATTTAATATGCTCATATTCTCAGGATAGCAAACAATCCTTCCAAAAATTGTTTGAATCTGTTCAAAACTGATTGAGTTCAAGTTTCTTATAAGGCTATAATAAGTAAAAAAAGAGCCAACACACCAGTAGAAATTGTTGAATCACAATGACGATGATATATATTCATCTTCAAAACATGACAAACAATCATGCATAATTAGAATTAGTAGCATTGCATGTGGAATCACAAACGCAAAGGGTTGACAATAGTGCTACCACCCTGGAACGGGCAATGGCAAAATGGCCACTGTGGGGTATGAACGTGGTCATAAAGAAATAACTTTTCTTAGTGTACAAATCATGTCACCATAGAAGCCATGTTGTAACGACCTTTGTCGCAGTAGCTTCTTGTAGATTTTGAAAGTGAATTAGATTAACCGTAATACAATTCTGAAAAGATATTTCGAAGTTTCTTGTAAATACATTCCTGCTGCGGTAGCCTTTTAGTTATACAAAGCTTACAAAGTCCTTAATTCGAATATAAGCTCTAGTAAAACAAAATAGTTGAGAAATATAAACCCCATAAGAGATTTTTAAGGGGAACATCCCCGTCTTATTATTTCTATTGAATCTTTGATACGAGTTTATTTCGTATCTCTTATAACTACTAATTGGCCCTTATTTCGCCTTGCACAGAAATGGTTATACTTTCTAAATTACATATAATAAACACTTAATTTCTTAGAACTAAACCATATGTACGCCTTACACCTTTAAATCTTCATTCGGCGACATCGTTTCATGTTCCTTCTAACAATATTACCATGAATTTTCATAATGGCTCAAAAGTTTCAGTTTGTTGGATCACCTGTTTTGAGGAAATACCATATAAAAAAGTTTACTTTCAGAAATCGTCTGGATCATTCCAGACGCAGAGTTTTTCCCTCTATTAGTAAGTACAATGCTAAGTGGTGCATTTGTTGCAATTATTTATCTTGCAAGTCCTCCATTAAATCAGCTGTTCATGGTAGAATGTTTAATGTCTGGCTTCAAATATTCACTGACGTACATCTCGCGTCATTTGCGTTTTGACTTGAAACGTTGTGGTATACAATGTGATGGACAAACAGGTCGATCTTTAAAAGTTCGATTTCGTGAACATAAATATAATGCAGGTAATCCTAAAAAGTTAACAAATTACTTGTAAAAAAGAAGTTCATCACTAGAATCATGTTTATAGTAACGTTACTGTTCAACCGGTTGAATAAATAATTTATGACATTGATGCTGCTAAAAGCTTTAAAATAAAAGCTAAACAATAATGCAGAACTTAAGTGGATGAACAAATTCCAGATACCATATCCACTCGGCCTTAATGACAATATTTATCAAGAGGGAAATATTTCAAAAGATCCTAATATTGACATTGTTTTCTATATTTTCTATTCGAAAGCGTAACTCTAGGTTTCATGGTCGTAGGCGTTATGGTAACATCAAACGTAAATCGCGTGTAACTATGTCAATCTCTGATTTACTACTTTTAAACAGGCTGAAAAGCACTCTATGCTTTCACGTCTTACCTCTTTGTCCATTTCTTAAGTTGATCGACGAGGAAGCAGACACACTTTTCATTCGTACATATCCCTTGTATAACACTGCTTCCATAATTCAAAGCTACACACAACATGTTCTCCGACCCCATATTGACAAGGAGTCTTATCACGTCAGGCATTTTCTAAATTATAAAACTACTATATACATGTATTAATAAAGGTATTGATTTCATTGACATGCCTAGTATTTTTCGAGATACTCATGTAGTTGATTCTATCCTAAAATATTTCAAAAATTCCGAAAGTCCTGTAATTTGTTATAAGTATAAAAAGCCTATTAGAAATATTATTTTCAACTACAACAAAATAGTTTCTGACCTTGGTATAGTACATAATACTCCTAAGGAATGTGAATGCAACACATCAAAAGGTTGCTATGCTCCAGCAGGTCATGTCATCACTGTAGATTTGATATTGTAAATGAACGTATTCGGCATCAGTTTTCTAAATGTCCTAAGTGTAGATTACCTTCAACTATTGATTTCAATGCATGTCGTGCTCAGATCGCCCAATACATTGAGGATTCTAGTATAAAATGGTGTCGTAGAGTACATGCGGACCCCAACACTTTTTCTACTTGGAGAAAGTCCATTTTTAAAATTATAGATACACATACTAACTTTTATAATAACTCCTATTTACTTTCTCCGAGACCTATAGGTTTTCGTTTCGTAATTGAAAATCTGGAATTCAAGAATTGCTGATAAAGCAGCTAATAATGTAGTTATTGTTTGTCGCCTACATTACGTCAATGTTTTTATCTCTGGAACCAGGTAGCCCTAATTCGTATACTTTTTATATTTGAAGATTTTTGCTTCAAAACATCATTCTCTACCATTATTCAAAAATACGGATGCAGCAACATTTGGAAGCACATAAAAGTTCTTGTCATTATGTTTTATATCGAAGGAATCATTAGATTTGCCATTAAAACAAACATATTTGACGAGAATGTCAATATATTTGATACAGTTACAAAATGCAAGTGTTGCCTTTTAAGTTGAACACCTCACGTATAACCTTACCACATCACCTTACCAAAGACAAGCTTATTGCTCTTATTCACAAACATTTCGCTAGAGGAAAACTACATGTTTGGCATGTATCAATATTATCAAAGCGTTTGTTATTAACAGAAGTTTACACAATTACACGATGTGGACGTGCCAAGAAGTTTGTCAAGCACTCATGTTCCTATAAGACAATATTTTCCTCAAGTATGGAACTACAATTTATATACAAATTGTTGGTTTAGTCTTTCATCCGATACTCAGGTAGATGTAATCAAGCAGATGTAATTGAAGTCTTTAATGACACCTCTCGGTATTTGGATGACATATTGAACATTGACAATCCTTTCTTTTCTACTATGGTTAATAATATCTATCCTAAGGAAACTTGAACTCAACAAAGCTAAAATTTCTGATACTGTCGCTTCTTTTCTTGATTTCCTCATTATCTTGTATTAGACACTGACGTGAGTTTTGAACCTCTTTTAACAGTCCGTAAGTTTACTAATATTATTTCTTATGGATCTTTGATACGATTCTATTTCGTATCTCTAATAAATTCTTATTTTCCCTTATTTCGCTTTTCACAGAATGGTATTACTCTCCATAAAAACAATTATGAGTCTTTTAGTTAAAACTTTAAAAATAAATCGTTCACCCCTTCGGTTACACTCTGCGTCATTAATACAAATTCCACAAAATAACTTTTCATTTCTTAGAACTAAAGCATATGTACGCCTTACACCTTTAAATCTTCATTCGGCAACCTCGTTTCATGTTCCTTCTAATAATATTACTAGGATTTTTAATAATGGCTCAAAAGTTTCCGTAACTCCTCTAGGATCACCTGTTTTGAGGAAGTACCATATAAAGTCTCCTTTCAGAAATCATTTAGTTCATTCAAGACGCAGGGTGTTTCCCTCTATTTATAAGTGCAATTCTAAGAGGTGCAGATGTTGCAATTATTTATCGTGCAAGTCCACCATTAAATCAGCTGTTAATTGTAGATTGTTTAATGTATGTCTAGCTTCAAATGTTGATTGACTTACTACTCACGTCATTTATGTTCTGACTTGAAATGCACCACGTAGAGGTATACAATATGTTTGACAAACACGTCTATCCTTAAAAGTTCGATTTCGTGAACACAAATATAATTCAAGTATTCCTAAAAAGTTAAAAAAATACTTGTACCAACACTTTTGTCAGTCAGGTCATAATTTTAATTACGTAACTGTTCAACCGGTTGAATATATATTTTCTGATAATGATGCTACTAAAAGCTTCAAAATAAAAGCTAGACATATTGCAGAACTTAAGTGGATAACAAAATTACAGACACCTTATCCACTCGGCCTTAATGACAATATTTATCAAGAAGGATATATTTCTAAAGATCCTAATATTGACATTTTTTCTATATTTTCTATTTGAAAGCGTAAATCAAGGCGTAATGGTAACATCAAACGTAAATCGCGTGTAATTATTTCTGTCGCTGATTTACATAATATTTTTAAACAGTCTGGAAAGCACTCTATGCTTTCACGGCTTACCTCTTTGTCTATTTCTTCCCTAAAGTTAATCGACGAGGAAGCCGACACAATTTTCATTCGTACAGAACCCTTGTATAACACTGCTTCCATAGTTCAAAGCTACACACAACATGTTCTCCGACCCCATATTGACAAGGAGTCTGATCACGTCAGGCATTTTCTAAAACTACTATATATTAATAAAGGTATTGATTTCATTGACATGCCTAGTATTTTTCGGGATACTCATGTAGTTGATTCTATCCCAAAATATTTCAAAAATTCGAAAAGTCCTATAATTTATTCTAAGTATAAAAAGTGTATTAGAAATATTATTTTCAACTACAACAAAATAGTGTCTGACCTTGATATAGTACATAATACTCCTAAGGAATGTGAGTGTAACACATCAAAATTTTGCTGTGCTCCAGCAGGTCATGTCATCACTGGTAATTGTGATATTGTTGATAAACGTATTCGGTATTTGTTTTCGAAAGGTCCTAAATATAGATTACCTTCAACTATTGATTTTAATGCCTGGCGTGCCCAGATCGCCCACTCCATTGAAGATTTCAGTATAAGATGGTGTCATAGAGAACATGCGGACCCAAACTCGCTTTCTACTTGGAAAAAGTCAATTCTAAAAATTATAGATACACGTATTAACTTTTATAATGCTAACCCCTCTTTACTACCTCCGAGACCTAGGTTTTCCGTTCGTAGTTTAAAATCGGGAATTCAGGAATTTCATAATAAATTTGTTTTAGTTCTTGCAGATAAAGCAGCTAATAATGTAATTATTGTTTGACGCCTACATTACGTCAATGTTTTATCTCTGGAACTCGGCAGCACCAATTCGTTTACTCCAGTTAATTCTACTGAGGATGTTGCTATTTCCGCACATATCACTCGGTGCACTACTTTCAAGGCTGGCGTAAACGATAAGCAAAATAAACTGCCTACCATGTACTGGATTCCTAAATTACATAAAAATCCGTATAAGGCTCACTTTATTTCTAACTCTAGTGCCTGCACCACAACAAACATCTCCACACTTTTAACTTCTTGTCTTACTGCCGTTAAAGATCACGTTAAACTATATTGTGAAAACTTACGAAAACTCGCGGATTAATTTATTTTGGTCTATACAAAATTCAGGAGACGTTCTCGATACAATTTTCAATAAAGGTCAAGTGTCATCAATAAGTACTTATGACTTCTCTACACTATATACAACCTTACCACATCATCTTATTAAAGACAAACTAATTTCTCTTATTCAAAAAACATTCGCTAGAGGAAATACTACATTTTTGGCATGTAATAATATTAAAGCGTTTTTTACTAACGGCAGTTTAGACAATTATACTATGTGGACTTGCAATGAAGTTTGTGAAGCACTCATCTACCTATTAGATAATATTTTCGTCAGGTATGGTATCACCGTTTATAGACAAATGGTTTGTATCCCTATGGATACGAACTGTGCACCACTTGTCGCAGATTTGTTTTATTTTGCTATGAAAGGGATTTCATGTTGAATCTTTCACCAGATACCCAGGCAGATGTTATTGAAGCTTTTAATGATACCTCTCGGTATCTGGATGACATACTGATCATTGACTACCCTTTCTTTCCAACTATGGTTGATACTATTTATCCTAAAGTACTTCAGCTTAATAAAGATAATATATTTGATAATTACGCTTCTTTTCTTGATTTAGATCTCTCGATTGAAAATGGGAAATTATTAGCAAAATCTATGACAAGAGAGATGATTTTAATTTGACATTGTTAATTACCCCCACTTGGATGGGATGTTCCCCGAGCAACTTCTTATGGGGTGTATGTGTCTCAACTTATTCGTTTTTCAAGAGCTTGTACTCGAGTTGAGGACTTTAATATTCGTAATCTTTGTATAACTAAAAAGCTACTCAATCAGGGTTACCGTTACCATAAACTTCGTAAAACCTTTGAAAGTTTTTATTATAGTAACCCTGATCTTCTGACTCTTCTGCGACAAGGACTATCACAACCTGACTTCTAGGTGATGCGATTTATAAACTTCGTAAGATTCTTGGTTATGATCACTTTCATACTATGTTTGTTAAACTTGTTAAAAAGTTTATCAAAAGAGGTTATGACCCTATCATTTTGCAACGTAATTCATGCTTGGTGGTTGACCCTTTTACAGTTCGCCACTATGCTTTCCTCTTTAATTGTACGATGATCGGACAGGCTGTGGACCCTATGATGACGCCTACCTAAAGCCCATTGGGACGGTGGCGTTTGATGTTTGTCTATGATCTTTCCTGTCGTGCCCAAAATGGTTTATTCTCTTGTTGTTCTGGCTTCTGCCAAGTCATTGAGTACCTTCATTGTGGCTTTCTAGGTTGTTTTATTTATTATTATATTTACACGAGCATATTTGTGTTTAACTTATATTGCCTATTGATGCTGCCTTGTTGGTTTGATATTAGATCATGGTGGGGGGATTTCTTTATTTACACTGTCCTGTTTTAATGGGATGACAGTAGAATAAGTGTGAGGTTTGGTGCACCCTAGAACCGGTTTAAACCCCCAGTGGCCTTTGTTGCCACTGACCGTTACAAGGCGGTAGCCCTATTGTCAACCCTTTTGTGTTTGTGATGTCGTTTGCATTTTTTATTACTTTTGCTTTCTCGTTTGTCTGTTTGCGTGTTTGTTTTTTTGTTTTGTGGTTGACTGTCGTCCTTGAATGCTGCTTTCCCTGTCCGATATTTTTATCTTACTTTACATCTCCTCTCTATTGAAAATGGCGAAATAATCAAGATTTTGATTTTGGTCTTGGTAAGTATCTCCATGTAGATGGGGATGTTCCCCGTGCTACTTTTTATGGGGTCTATGTTTCTCAGCTTAAACGTTTCTCTGGAGCTTGTAGTCGTGTTGAGAACTTTAACATTCGTAATATTTTTTATAACAAAAATGCTACTCCATAAACATTGAAAAATCTTTACAAAATGTTATTATCGTAACCCTAATCTACTTTTAAAATATAAATATAATTTAAGAACTCTTCTTCAACAAGGACTACCACAACTTGACTTATATGGTGATGTGATTGACAAACTTCGTAAGATCCTTGGTCATAATCACTTTCATACCATCTTTATTAATTAGTTTATCAAAAGGGGTTATGATCCTATCAGTTATGACGGTAGCGTTTAATGTTTGTCTTTAATCTTGAAATGTTGTAGTACCCAAGTAAGCTCTGGCTTCTGTCAAGTCATTGAGTATTTACACTGTGGCTTTCTAGGCTTTTTTACTATTATATATAAATGATCGTTTACTTTACGTATATTGCCTATTAATGATGACTTGTTTGTTAGAGATTATAATCTGGCGGGAATATCTTTATTTAAGCTGTCCCGTTTATGGGGATGACAATAGGGTAAGAATTAGGTTTGATATATCCTAGAACCTGGTTTAAAAACCCCAGCGGAATCTTTGCCACTGACCGTTCCAAGGCGGTAAGCCCTATTGTCAACCCTTTTGTGTTTGTGACGTTTTAGCTTGCCTTTTATTCATCTTTGTCTCTGAGTGTGTTTGTGATTGACTGTCGTTGTCTGAATTAACATATAGATGTGTAAAGTACTAAAAGTCGGAATTGTTGACTGAGGTATCATATTCGCATATAGCATATAAATGGATGACACGTTGTCTGAATTTACATATTGGTATGTAAGGTATAAAACGTCAGAATTATTGACTGAGATATCAAATTCGCATATAGTATATAAATGGATGAACACGTTGTTTGAATTTACATATTGATGTGTAAGGTATAACAATTCGGAATTGTTGACTGAGGTATCATATTCGCATATAGTATATCAATGGATGGACACGTTGTCTGAATTTACATATTGATGTGTAAGGTATAATAGTCGCAATTGTTGACTAGGGTATCCTATTCGCATATGTATATAAATGGATGGACACGTTGTTCGAATTTACATATTGGTGTGTAAGGTGTAACAAGTCGGAATTGTTGATTGAGGTATAGTATATAAATGGATGGACACATTATCTGAATTTACATATTGGTATGTAAGGTATAAAAAGTCGGAATTGTTGACTGAGGTATCATATTCGCATACAGTATATACATGGATGGACACGTTGTCTGAATTTACATATTGATGTGTAAGGTATAAAAAGTCGGAATTGTTGACTGAGGTATCATATTCGCATATAGTATATAAATGGATGGACACGTTGTCTGAATTTACATATTGATGTGTAAGGTATAAAAATTCGGAATTGTTGACTGAGGTATCATATTGGCATATAGTATATAAATGGATGGACACGTTGTCTGAAGTTACATATTGATGTGTAAGTTATAAAAAGTCGGAATTGTTGACTGAGGTATCGTATTCGCATATAGTATATAAATGGATGGACACGTTGTCTGAATTTACATATTGGTGTGTAAGGTGTAACAAGTCGGAATTGTTGATTGAGGTATCGTATTCGTATACAATATATAAAGGGATGGCACGTTGTCCGAATTTACATATTGATATGTAAGGTATAAAAAGTCGGAATTGTTGACTGTGGTATCATATTCGCATATAGTATATACATGGATGGACACGTTGTCTGAATTTACATATTGATGTGTAAGGTATAAAAAGTCGGAATTGTTGACTGAGGTATCATATTCGCATATAGTATATAAATGGATGGACGCGTAGTCTAACTTTACATATTGGTACGTAAGGTATAAAAAGTCGGAATTGTTGACTGAGGTATCATATTCGCGTATAGTATATAAATGGATGGACACGTTGTCTGAATTTAAATATTGATGTGTGAGGTATTAAAAGTCGCAATTGTTGACTGAGGTATCCTATTCGCATATAGTATATAAATGGATGGACACGTTGTTCGAATTTACATATTGGTGTGTAAGGTGTAACAAGTCGGAATTGTTGATTGAGGTATAGTATATAAATAGATGGACACGTTGTCTGAATTTACATATTGGTATGTAAGGTATAAAAAGTCGGAATTGTTGACTGAGGTATAATATTCGCATATAGTATATACATGGATGGACACGTTGTCTAAATTTACATATTGATGTGTAAAGAATAACAATTCGGAATTGTTGACTGAGGTATCGTATTCGCATATAGTATATAAATGGATGGACACGTTGTCTGAATTTACATATTGATGTATAAGTTATAAAAAGTCGGAATTGTTCATTGAGGTATAGTATATAAATAAATGGACACGTTGTCTGACTTTACATATTGGTATGTAAGGTATAAAAAGTCGGAATTGTTGACTGAGGTATCATATTCGCATATAGTATTTACATGGATGGACACGTTGTCTGAATTTACATATTGATGTGTAAGGTATAAAAATTCGGAATTGTTGACTGAGGTATCATATTCGCATATAGTTTATAAATGGATGGACACGTTGTCTGAATTTACATAGTGATGTGTAAGTTATAAAAAATCGGAATTGTTGACTGAGGTATCATATTCGCATATAGTATAATTTTATAAATTGATGGACACGTTGTCTGAATTTACATATTGATGTGTAAGGTATAAAAATTCAGAATTGTTGACTGAGGTATCATATTGGCATATACTATATAAATGGATGGACAAGTTGTCTGAAGTTACATATTGATGTGTAAGTTATAAAAAGTCGGAATTGTTGACTGAGGTATCGTATTCGTATATAGTATATAAATGGATGGACACGTTGTCTGAATTTACACATTGGTGTGTAAGGTGTAACAAATCGGAATTGTTGATTGAGGTATCGTATTCGTATACAATATATAAATGGATGGACACGTTGTCCGAACTTACATATTGGTATGTAAGGTATAAAAAGCCGGAATTATTGACTGTGATATCATATTCGCATATAGTATATACATGGATGGACACGTTGTCAGAATTTACATATTGATGTATAAGATATAAACAGTCGGAATTGATGACTGAGGTATCGTATTCGCAAATAGTATATAAATGGATGGACACGTTGTCTGAATTCACATATTGATATGTAAGGTATAAAAGTCGGAATTGTTGACTGAGGTATCGTATTCGCAAATAGTATATGAATGGATGGACACGTTGTCTGAATTTACATATTGATGTGTAAGTTATAAAAAGTCGGAATTGTTGACTGAGGTATCGTATTCGCATATAGTATATTAACTGATGGACACGTTGTCTGAATTTACATATTGGTGTGTAAGGTGTAACAAGTCGAAATTGTTGACTGAGGTATCGTAATTGCATATAGTATATAAATGGATGGACACGTTGTCTGAATTTACTTATTGGTATGTAAGGTATAAAAAGTCGGAATTGTTGATTGAGGTATGGTATATAAATGGATGGACACATTGTCTGAATTTACATATTGGTATGTAAGGTATAAAAAGTCGGAATTGTTGACTGAGGAATAATATTCGCATATAGTATATAAATGGATGGACACGTTGTCTAAATTTACATATTGATGTATAAGTTATAAAAAGTCGGAAATGTTGACTGAGGTATCGTATTCGCATATAGTATATAAATTGATGGACACGTTGTTCGAATTTTACATATTGGTGTGTAAGGTGTATCAAGTCGGAATTGTTGATTGAGGTATAGTATATAAATAGATGGACACGTTGTCTGACTTTACATATTGGTATGTAAGGTATAAAAAGTCGGAATTGTTGAAAGAGGTATCATATTCGCATATAGTATATACATGGATGGACACGTTGTCTGAATTTACATATTGATGTGTAAGGTATAAAAATTCGGAATTGTTGACTGAGGTATCATATTCGCATATAGTTTATAAATGGATGGACACGTTGTCTGAATTTACATATTGATGTGTAAGGTATAAAAATTCAGAATTGTTGAATGAGGTATCATATTGGCATATAGTATATAAATGGATGGACACGTTGTCTGAAGTTACATATTGATGTGTAAGTTATAAAAAGTCGGAATTGTTGACTGAGGTATCGTATTCGTATATAGTATATAAATGGATGGACAGGTTGTCTGAATTTACACATTGGTGTGTAAGATGTAACAAGTCGGAATTGTTGATTGAGGTATACAATATATAAATGGATGGACACGTAGTCTAAATTCACATATTGGTATATAAGGTATAAAAAGTCGGATAATTTGTATGAGGTATTAAAAGTCGCAATTGTTGACTGAGGTATCCTATTCGCATATAGTATATAAATGGATGGACACGTTGTTCGAATTTACATAGTGGTGTGTAAGGTGTAACAAGTCGGAATTGTTGATTGAGGTATAGTATATAAATAGATGGACACGTTGTCTGAATTTACATATTGGTATGTAAGGTATAAAAAGTCGGAATTGTTGACTGAGGTATCATATTCGCATATAGTATATACATGGATGGACACGTTGTCTGAATTTAAATATTGATGTGTAAGGTATAAAAATTCGGAATTGTTGATTGAGGTATCATTTTCGCATATAGTTTATAAAAGGATGGACACGTTGTCTGAATTTACATATTGATGTGTAAGTTATAAAAAGTCGGAATTGTTGACTGAGGTATCGTATTCGCATATAGTATATTAACTGATGGACACGTTGTCTGAATTTACATATTGGTGTGTAAGGTGTAACAAGTCGGAATTGTTGATTGAGGTATCGTATTCGCATACAATATATAAATGAATGGACACGTTGTCCGAATTTACATTATTGTATGTAAGGTATAAAAAGTCGGAATTATTGACTGTGGTATCATATTCGAATATAGTATATACATGGATGGACACGTTGTCAAAATTTACATATTGATGTGTAAGGTATAAACAGTCGGAATTGTTGACTGAGGTATCGTATTCGCAAATATTATATAAATGGATGGACACGGTGTCTGAATTCACATATTGGTATGTAAGGTATAAAAAGTCGGAATTATTGACTGAGGTATCATATTCGCGTATAGTATATACATGGCTGGACCCGTTGTCTGAATGTACATATTGGTATGTAATTTATAGAAAGTCGGAATTGTTGACTGAGGTATCATATTTGCGTATAGTATATACATGGCTGGACACGTTGTCTGAATTTACATATTGATGTGTAAGGTATAAACAGTCGGAATTGTTGACTGAGGTATCGTATTCGCATATAGTATATAAATGGATGGACACGTTGTCTGAATTTACATACTGGTGTGTAAGGAGTAAGAAGTCGGAATTGTTGACTGAGGTATCGTATTCGCAGATAGTATATAGATGGATGGACACGTTGTCTGAATTTACATATTGGTATGTAAGTTATAAAAAGTCGGAAGTGGTGACTGATGTATCATATTCGCGTATAGTATATACATGGCTGGACACGTTGTCTGAATTTACATATTGATGTGTAAGGTATAAAAAGTCAGAATTGTTGACTGAGGTATACTATTCGCATATAGTATATAAATGGATGGACACTTTGTCTGAATTTACATATTGGTATGTAATGTATAAAAAGTCGGAATTGTTTACTGAGGTATCATATTCGCGTATAGTATATACATGGATGGAGACGTTGTCTGAATTAACATATTGGTGTGTAAGGTGTAACAAGTCGGAATTGTTGACTGAGCTATCGTATTCACAGATAGTATATAAATGGATGGACACGTTGTCTGAATTTACATATTGGTATGTAAGTTATAAAAAGTCGGAAGTGGTGACTGATGTATCATATTCGCGTATAGTATATACATGGCTGGACACGTTGTCTGAATTTACATATTGATGTGTAAGGTATAAAAAGTCAGAATTGTTGACTGAGGTATACTATTCGCATATAGTATATAAATGGATGGACACTTTGTCTGAATTTACATATTGGTATGTAATGTATAAAAAGTCGGAATTGTTTACTGAGGTATCATATTCGCGTATAGTATATACATGGATGGAGACGTTGTCTGAATTAACATATTGGTGTGTAAGGTGTAACAAGTCGGAATTGTTGACTGAGCTATCGTATTCACAGATAGTATATAAATGGATGGACACGTTGTCTGAATTTACATATTGGTATGTAAGTTATAAAAAGTCGGAAGTGGTGACTGATGTATCATATTCGCGTATAGTATATACATGGCTGGACACGTTGTCTGAATTTACATATTGATGTGTAAGGTATAAAAACTCAGAATTGTTGACTGAGGTATACTATTCGCATATTGTATATAAATGGATGGACACGTTGTCTGAATTTACATATTGGTATGTAATGTATAAAAAGTCGGAATTGTTGACTGAGGTATCATATTCGCGTATAGTATATACATGGATGGAGAAGTTGTCTGAATTAACATATTGGTGTGTAAGGTGTAACAAGTCGGAATTGTTGACTGAGGTATCGTATTCACAGATAGTATATAAATGGATGGACACGTTGTCTGAAGTTACATATTGGTATGTAAGTTATAAAAAGTCGGAAGTGGTGACTGATGTATCATATTCGCGTATAGTATATACATGGCTGGACACGTTGTCTGAATTTACATATTGATGTGTAAGGTATAAAAAGTCAGAATTGTTGACTGAGGTATACTATTCGCATATAGTATATAAATGGATGGACACGTAGTCTGAATTTACATATTGGTATGTAATGTATAAACAGTCGGAATTGTTGACTGAGGTACTGTATTCGCATATAGTATATAAATGGATGGACACGTTGTCAGAATTTACATATTGGTGTGTAAGGTGTAACTAGTCGAAATTGTTGACTGAGGTATCATATTTCCATATAGTATATACATGGATGGACAAGCTGTCTAAATTTACATATTGGTATGTAAGGTATAAAAAGTCGGAATTGTTGAGTGAGGTATCATATTCGCATATAATATATAAATGGATGGACACGTTGTCTGAATTTACATATTGGTATGTAAGGTATAAAAAGTCGGAATTTTTGACTGAGGTATCATATTCGCATATAGTATATAAATGGATGGACACGTTGTCTGAATTTACATATTGATGTGTAAGGTATAATAGTCGCAATTGTTGACTGAGGTATCCTATTCGCATAGAGTATATAAATGGATGGACACGTTGTTCGAATTTACTTATTGGAGTGAAAGGTGTAACAAGTCGGAATTGTTGATTGAGGTATAGTATATAAAAGGATGGACACGTTGTCTGAATTTACATATTGGTATGTAAGGTATAAAAAGTCGGAATTGTTGACTGAGGTGTCATATTCGCATATAGTATATACATGGATGGACACGTTGTCTGAATTTATATATTGGTTTGTAAGGTATAAAAGGTCGGAATTGTTGACTGAGGCATCATATTCGCATATTGTACATAAAAGATGGACACGTTGTCTGAATTAACATATTGATGTGTAAGGTATAAACAGTCGGAAATGTTGACTGAGGTATCGTATTTGCATATAGTATATATATGGATGGACACGTTGTCTGAATTTACATATTGGTATGTAAGGTATAAAAAGTCGGAATTGTTGACTGATGTATCATATTCGCGTATAGTATATACATGGATGGACACGTTGTCTGAATTTACATATTGGTATGTAAGGTATAACAAGTAAGAAATGTTGACTGAGGTATCATATTCGTATATAGTATACATGTATAAATGGATGGATACGTTGTCTGAATTTAATATTGGTATGTAAGGTATAAAAAGTCGGAATTGTTGACTGAGGTATCATATTCGCATATAGTATATACATGGATGGACACGTTGTCTGAATTTACATATTGGTATGTTAGGTATAAAAAGTCGGAATTGTTGACTGAGGTATCATATTCGCGTATAGTATATACATGGATGGACACGTTGTCTGAATTTACATATTGGTATGTAAGGTATAAAAAGTCGGAATTGTTGACTGAGGTATCATATTCGCGTATAGTATATAAATGGATGTACACGTTGTCTGAATTTACATATTGGTATGTTAGGTATAAAAAGTCGGAATTGTTGACTGACGTATCATATTCGTATATAGAATATAAATGGATTGACACGTTGTCTGAATTTAAATATTGGTATGTAAGGTATAAAAAGTCGGAATTGTTGACTGAGGTATCAAATTCGCATATAGTATATACATGGCTGAACACGTTGTCTGAATTTACATATTGATGTGTAAGGTATATACAGTCGGAATTGTTGACTGAAGTATCATATTCGCGTATAGTATATAAATGGATGGACACGTTGTCTGAATTTTCATATTGATGTGTAAGGTATAAAGAGTCGGAATTGTTGACTGAGGTATCGTATTCACATATAGTATATAAATGGATGGACACGTTGTCTGAATTTACATATTGATGTGTAAGGTATAAAAAGCCGGAATTGTTGACTGAGGTATTATATTCGCATATAGTACATAAATGGATGAACAAGTTGTCTGAATTTACATATTGGTGTGTAACGGGTAACAAGTCGGAATTGTTTACTGAGGTATCATATTTGCATATAGTATATAACTGGATGGACAAGTTGTCTGAATTAAAATATTGATGTGTAAGGTATAAAAAATCGGAATTGTTGACTGAGGTATATTATTCGCATATAGTATATAAATGGATGGACACGTTGTCTGAATTTACATATTGATGTGTAAGGTATAAAAAGTCGGAATTGTTGACTGAGGTATCATATTCGCATATAGTATATAAATGGATGGACACTTTGTCTGAATTTACATATTGGTATGTAATGTATAAAAAGTCGGAATTGTTGAGTGAGGTATCATATTCGCGTATAGTATATACATGGCTGGACACGTTGTATGAATTTACATATTGATGTGTAAGGTATAAACAGTCTGAATTGTTGACTGAGGTATCATATTCGCGTATAGTATATACATGGCTGGACACGTTGTCTGAATTTACATATTGATGTGTAAGGAATAAACAGTCGAAATTGTTGACTGAGGTACCGTATTCGCATATAGTATATAAATGGATGGACACGTTGTCAGAATTTACATATTGGTGTGTAAGGTGTAACAAGTCGGAATTGTTGACTGAGGTATCATATTCGCATATAGTATATAAATGGATGGACACGTTGTCTGAATTTACATATTGGTATGTAAGGTATAAAAAGTCGGAATTGTTGAGTGAGGTATCATATTCGCATATAGTATATACATGGATGGACACGTTGTCTGAATTTACATATTGGTATGTAAGGTATAAAAAGTCGGAATTGTTGAGTGAGGTATCATATTCGCATATAGTATATAAATGGATGGACACGTTGTCTGAATTTACATATTGGTATGTAAGGTATAAAAAGTCGGAATTGTTGACTGACGTATCATATTCGTATATAGTATATAAATGGACTGACACGTTGTCTGAATTTACATATTGGTATGTAAGGTATAAAAAGTCGGAATTGTTGACTGAGGTATCATATTCGCATATAGTATATAAATGGATGGACACGTTGTCTGAATTTACATATTGATGTGTAAGGTATAATAGTCGCAATTGTTGACTGAGGTATCCTATTCGCATGTAGTATATACATAGATGGACACGTTGTTCGAATTTACATATTGGTGTGTATGGTGTAACAAGTCGGAATTGTTGATTGAGGTATAGTATATAAATGGATGGACACGTTGTCAGAATTTACATATTGGTATGTAAGGTATAAAAGTCGGAATTGTTGACTGAGGTATCATATTCGCATATAGTATATACATGGATGGATACGTTGTCTGAATTTATATATTGGTTTGAAAGGTATAAAAGGTCGGAATTGTTTACTGAGGCATCATATTCGCATATTGTACATAAAGGATGGACACGTTGTCTGAATTAACATATTGATGTGTAAGGTATAAAAAGTCGGAATTGTTGACTGAGGTATCGTATTCGCATATAGTATATAAATGATGGTAAACATTTTGTGAATTTACATATTCGTATGTAAGATCTACATAATGGGAAAGGTCTGAATTTACATATCCATTGATAAGGAAATAATCTTAACGTTGTCTGAGTTTACATATTCCTTTATAAGATATAAATAGACGGCAACGTTGTATGAATTTTTATTTTCCTATATAAACGTGATAAAGTATAAATAGTCGAAAATGTTGTGTGAATTTATATATTCCTATATAAGATGCACATAGTCGGAAACCTTCGGTGAATTTACATATTTTCGTATTCCTAGATAATATATAAATATTTGTTGTCTTAAATAACATATGCTTTTGTAAGATATAATATATTCAGAAAGATTGTCTGAATTAACAGACGTTGCCTGAATTTTATTAGTTCGATATAAGATATTAAAAGATGTACGTTTTCTTTTGTTGTTTATATTTTTGTTTATTTTTTCAAATTCTTTGAAAAAAGATAAAATTCCCTTATATATCAATCAATCAAATTTAAAAAAATCAGTTTGTATCAATTCAAGTTATGCATTGTTGACTATATTGTCAATTACCGGAACTGTATAGTTATCATATGCATGTAATTCTGTATTTATTGATATTTTTAAACTCAGGGACAAAATGCCTATTGCTTGAAATAAAAGAAAGATACATAGTTAGAAAGGTTGTCTGAATTTACATAAAAAAAATGCGATAAACTGTTTAAAAATTTAAAACTACATTTTTTTTAAATTTTACAATATGCAAATTGTTTAAAAAAGAGTATGATAATAGACCTTTGGAAACGGCCGAGCTGAAATTAAGGGTTTATTTCATACCTCACCCAACCCCGTTTTCGCTTCTTGGAGAAGGTGTTGGATGGGATATGAAAGTTAGTACTCGTACCACATAATGACGATTCTGTAAAAGATATATAGTGGAAAAGGTTCTTTGAACTTACGTATATTCGCATATAAGGTATTCCTAGCCGGAAACGTTGTCTGAATTTGAATATTGGAACATAAGGTATAAATAGTCGTTGGCTAAAATTTGCATTAGGCGTATGTAAGGTATACATAGTCAATAACGTTGTATGAATGTACATAATGTATTTCTATGTTATATATAACTATTTGAGAACTTTGGCTGACTTTACATATTCAAATTTCAGGTATAAGTATTCGGAAACATTGTCGTCTGAATATACATATTTGTATATAGTAAATGTTGCCTGAATGTATTCGTTTATAAAATATTAGTAGATATTAACTAAATACATGTTGTAAAATTCCATTATGCGTATAAAAAAGAAATAATCAATACAGTTGTCTAAATGTACATATTGATATGAGATATTCATAGTCAGAAACATTGCCTCAATTTAGATATGCGTATATAAGATATTGTTAAGGTAAAATGTAGGAAGTGCAAAGCCAGCAAGAACTTTTTTATTTTAAAGTATTATCAATAAATGTATTCAAATACAAAGAATAATATTCACTTACAAAATACACATAAATTAGATCCAGTAATTCTTTAAAATCCGACATAAGAATAAAGTCCAAATGATACTGGTAAGTGTCCCTTTATTCAAAATTGATAAGTATCCCTTTAATTAATTTTATTTTATTTTAATGTCTCTCCTAGTGTATTTATTCACGATTGTCCAAATAATCTAATGTAATTTTTTGTATAGACGAGCACAATAATGTTTATCCTCTTACAAAATATATTTTTATTATATTAAATAAAATGCATCCAATATTTTCACAATGTTTCTTTTAACATTATACTTAAGTTAATACTGAAAATAGTCGGAAACGTTGCCTGAAGTACACATTTGTTGAAAGGATATAAATAGTCGGCAGATTGTTTGACGATTTCTGACGTGTTTATTTAATAAAGTAACTGTTTAAAGCAGGGATAATCTGTTTTTAATATTTCATTATCTCACCCTTGCTATCTGATGACCATTACGTTGTCCAGTCTTAATTCCATTAAGTGATGGGAAAACTTATATTAACAGGATTTTATAACGGCTATTTCGACAATAAAACACGTTTAAAAACAGTTTGTACTAAAACAATGTGATAACCTGTTTAAAATTACCTATTAAATGTTTTAATTTTACAATATGCAAACGTTTTAAGCCGTTAAGGTTTTATTTCATACCCCCAGCCAATCCTTTCGCTTTTACGTGGTCCGCCTTAATTCTATTAAGCGATGGGAAAGCTTATATTAGCACGATTTTATAATGGATATTTCGACAATGAAACATGTTTAATTTTTTTTTCTAAAACAATGCGATAACCTGTTTTAAAAATACCTATTAAATATTTCAATTTTACAATATGCCAAATTTTGAAGCCAAAATTAAGGTTTAATTTCATACCCCAAACCCCGATTTCGCTTCTTTTCTTCTAGATGGGGTTGGATGGGTTATGAAACTTAATACTCGGACCACGTAATGGATGGGGTATGAAAGTTAATACTCGGATCACGTAATGGATGGGTATGAAAGTTAATACTTGGATCACGTAATGCAAAATAAATGTGATTTATGAGCACGCGCTTCAAATTCTTAAATTTAGATAATATCCTGTGTCAGATATAATAATTTCATATAAATTTATGACCGGATGCACCTTGAGTAACCTAACACAACAATCGACATTACGATATTTCCTGTTCAAATTTAGAGGGCCCAGAGTTCGTATTCATAAATCTTCTTAGCAATATCTAAGGCAAAATTTATAAATTTGATAAACACATTTTCTATCTTTTTAAAACATATTCTTTATATTTTTAATAATGCTATGGATTAATAAAACACGCAGCTAAAACAATATTTTAAAATAAATTCTCTGTCATGTCGCTGAGAGGTTAATAAGGATATTAAAAAATATGTGAAAATCTTAAATTTTGACTTAAGTAATATTTTCTTCTTAAGTTACTTTATGAAAACAGGCCCAGGTGATTGACGTCAGAAACCCATTTTATACTTTAATGATACTCCCATTTTTTATGTAATGTATAACGAATACAGACAGCAAAGTATTTATACGTTATTCGATTTGTATTACACGAGTTCTTCCGCCTAACAATATTGCGCGACTTTAGGAGCGCATCATTTATGCGCTAAAGAACGAGTGCATATATCCCAATATAAATATAATAACCCTTTTATTGCATACGTATTTTTAAATTAGAACAATAAAATAGGTTGTAACGTTTAATTTTCACCAAAAACCTTTATTTGAAACAAAACTATTGTCGTTGCATCGCGGGAATTTCGCAATGAAATCAACATTGTTTACATCAGGTGATATACACTTAGTCTACTGGTTTAGATGCCCATTAAATGGCCATTACTTACCCAAGACTACAATGGTTTTTAATGGAAATTGTTACTATATATTCCATATAAGTGACCCCATTATTTATGGCACTTTTTATGGCCCAATATTAATGGCATCCAGCAAGTTAATGCCCATTACTGTAAATAATGGCACAAGCCGCATACAAATAATGTCCATGAAATAATTTGAGGGAAAATGATGGCCATTATTTACACCCATTAATATTACAAAATTAATGGGAAGCGCCTTAAATAATGGTCCCATTAGCATCTCGGAATGCTTTTTAATGTGTTAGTACCCAAATAATGCATATGAAGTAGAATAATTAATGGCCATTACTAGATTGCTGATAATAGTCATTACTCAGCAAACTCTCTCTGTGAATAATGTTCATTACTTTCAAATAAGTACCCATTAATTTAAATACTATTGTTTTGAAAAAGTAATGGCCATCATTACTTGCACATACACAGGGTACACGGGAGTTGCCTAGGTACCATTCTTATAGCTAGCACATTATTGAAGAGTTAAATACATATAAATATAATTATATAATATGTGAAAATAACCCTGACAAATCTGGATGCCGCTGGACAAAATCCTTTGATCCCTGTGGTGAACATTGTCCTGCTAATACTAAATGGAGTCAAGTCAAAATTGGATGTACAACTTCTTGAATTGAACTCATTGCAATCGGTGAACTAGAACTATAACTGAAGGTGATGAATACCCTCACATCAAGGGCCACAACTCTGGTAGTATGGGTGCAATCTGGCTGGTTGGGTGCAATCTGGCTGGTTATCAAACTTGACCTAGCTATGATCATAAACATTGTCTTAAAGTTTTATTAAGATTGGATCATTGCGAGCAAGCTCCTGTGGTATCACATGAAAGAATCAAGCAAAAGTGAATGAATCAATATATCAATTTAATAGGTTGACGATCTGAAAAAAACTACAAGTGCGATTATAAAAGAAGTAGTCTATTGTCGTATACAAGTAGTCTATTGTCGTGAATATGTATATAGCATTTGCCAGCATAAGGAAATTGATAAATGCAAGCCTATAGCGAGTATTTATCACTATTTTTCAAGAGCGAAAATACAACTAAACATAAACATATAAACCTGCAATATATTTATCGTGTAACGGTTTTGAATACCATACATTACCTGAAAACTAATGTAAACAATAGCTCACGTCTGTTGCGTTCAAAACCATTAAATGGAGTTGTTTGGGTCAAGGTTAATAACTTTAGCGAAAATCGTCTTTGGCATTTAAATAAATGTATCTTGACAATAAACGCTCATTTGATAATATATTGCGTTCCTAAATTGATAAGTATTAAAACATATGAAGTTTAAATGGTCAATGTTATGACACTTTTAAGTCAACTCTTATTTAACTGTTTTACATGTTCACATTTTCTATATTGTAAAATGAGGAGTGTCAAGGGAGTGTCTCATAACAGGATTACAGCAAATTGATTTGATGATAACAGACAACAAAGATTTAAAAATAAATAAATAATAACAGTAAATAACATCAATTTTTCAATAGGGGTCACTCGATACCGATTGTGGATAACAGATAACAGTATAAAAATATTCTTTATAACAAATGAAATACATGTCGCCAACAACAGAACACTTTAAATTAACCAATTACTATTATTTCACAATTATTGAAAGTAAAAAAAAACAAAAATTATGTCCAGAAAAGAATATATCCTTTGATTGTGGTTGTTTATAACTTAACTTTGCATCACGTACACTTTGATCCGTATTCATAAAGCTTCTTAGCATTATCTTAAGTCGAAATTTATCGATAGTTAAACACCTTTTTCTATCGTTTCAAGACATCTTCTTCATATTTTTAATAATGCCCACAGCTAAATATGTATCTTAAAATAAATGGTATATATTGTGCCGCTGAGAGTTTAATCAGGATATTTGAAAATATGCAAACATCTGGAGTTTTGATTGAGGTAATATGTTCTATTAAAATAACTAGTTGCTTGATTAATACGGGCCCTGGGCATTAATAATCTACAAGAGAATGCTAGTAATTCATCTTAAAGTCAATCAATTAAAAAAATAATTGGATTATCTGATGTACTTATTAAACTCTCAGCGACACTCTAAATAGCATGAAGGCGGTGTATTTGCCTGTAGTGGATTCAAAAGTATGAAAGCAATCATGTAAACCAAATCATCCAAACATATAAAACGTAGGCTGTTCATATGGAAAACAATAGACTCTACTGTTGTTTTTTTGTCAAAGGTTTTATGCATTCGTACTCCACCATTTTCATTTCCCCCAACATATGATAATGTTGAAAAAAAAGTTTTTTTAAGAATCAGTATTGCCGTGTGTTTAAAATATAGTATAAGGATATATGTTCATCCTGATACTGGCATGGTTATCAAATTGTATTAAAATAATGTAATACAACTGTAACATTTGTTTGTGTTTTGTTTTTTGCTTTAGCTGTTCTTTTTTCAATACAGGGACCGCTATCCATTCACCCTGACTGTACACACACACACACACACACACACACACACACCATATTGGGTATCTCAAACATAAATTTGCTTAATAACTTCCCAATTTTAGGACCATATACTGATTATTTATGGATTGGGTAAACGATACCTACATGTACAACATCTAAGCCATTACAAGTGACCCTAAACGCTTTATGTTAAACACTATTTTATTCTCGAATATACATAATTGTAATGATTTTAGTCTATCATTTGTCTATAGACAACAGCTAAATATCAATTTATGTACAATTTAACAAACAATTTGAAAACCTGATTCGAAAAATAGCTTAAACGTCAAACAATCTTTTCCGACACTTGCTTAATTTGTGATGTCATAAACCATTGATAACGCATCGGTGGGAATCTTACGGAAGCTGGCTACTGTTGTATAAGTATGCGTCTCATGGTCCATAGATATTTAACAGGTCGACAGATATATCATGTATTCCGGACTGTTAACTTAAACAGTAGAGTATCGGAACGGCAGTCCGAAAGTCCCGGGTTCGAGACTCGGCCCGGTTCTGCTGCATATTATTCTAACCCTGTGACATTTCGCGATTCGTCTGAACTAGATAAACTCAGATTTTTGTACCACGCGATTCTCCTTCTCTTTGGATATTTGGGGATGAGGGGAATATGTCACCAGGACTTTATTAATATACGTATCTATCTACACTCTGATGTCAAGGTTCAGATATCTATTAGATAGGTAGACCAGTAACTGGTTATATACGTACATATAGCACACAAAATCAGACAGAAACCTATTTCATATTAAATATTGAAGTTATTAGGATCGAATAACAATATCCCAAATATTCGTTTCATAAGCCACACCTTGTGCTAAATTTTTGTTAAAATCACTCAAGGGCAAAAGTTATTGAGTGGATAGCAATTTTCTATTAATAGAAAGAGTGACCTTTAATGAAGAACAATTCACTAATTTAACCTACTTGACAGTTCAAGAACAATTCACAAATTTAACCTTCAGTCTACACCACTTAGAAGGCCTGATCATATACTTGGTGAAATGTTGCATATGATACTGGAATCAAATAATATCTGCAGTGCTGAAAATCATTTTTCTATTATCAACAACAAAAAAGTATCCGCGAAAGCAGATGACAATAGGGGTTTCATTTTAAAATACTGTTTCTAATGACTACATTTAGAAATTTCCACTATTAAATGTGTAAGACGTTTTGATACAATAAGTAATGTTAGTAAAATCACAAAACACTTACTTTTAATCATTAAATGGTGCAAGTACAAGCTACAGTCTACAGTTCATGGTGTCATTTTCCCGCCAAAAAATCAAGAGAGTGTTTGCATTTTATTTGCACTGGTTATCAGAATCACACTCAGATGGTATAAAATGAAGACAGAAACATTTCTAGATATTTTAATATGAAATATAAAACAAATATGTACATATACATTTTATTGTACAGTAAATGTAGATACATTGCTTGTGTATAGTGTGCATTTATCTACAGGAACATATATCAAACTATATGTACATGGTTCTCAGTTGAAAATGAAAAAATAGCTCAAATTTGATAAAGAGATCGGTGCCTACCTAATTCCAGAAAATTACTAAATTAGTAGTCAAATTCCCGATTGCCTTACAGAAGTAATAATCATATTGTAAGAATATGATATTGAAATAGGATCGAGATAGACAAAGATTATTTTTATCTGTTTTTATAAGCCAACTGGGGCGTTGTTGTGGCGTTGTCCGTTCGCCTGTCCGTTAATTTTTACATAACATATTTTGGCTAATAACTTTCAAAGTATAAGGTCTATAACAATGCAACTTTGCACACATCTTCAGCAAAATACAAGTAATACATTTAATAAATGCCGATAACTCCCTGGTTCATATTTTTCGTGTCGCCTGTGTAGCATGGCAGACACGTAGGGATTACTTTGCCCGTCATCTGTCGACCGTCATACTTTAACCTGCAGCATAACCTCCGAAATAACTTGAAAATTGTGTGACCTTTGTTCCTGAAACTTCCAACACATTTCCATTTTGTCTGAGTTATGCCCTTTTTTATAAAACATAAACCTGCAGCCTAAATAAGCTCATAACTGGCCATAACTTCAAAACTATTTGACCTATGTTCATGAAACTTCGCACACATATTCATTTTACCCCAAGAAATGTTGTTACCCATGTCCAATAACTCTGACTTCCAGTTTTGCAGAGTTATAACTCTGACTTCCATTGTTGCAGAGTTAGGCCTCTTTATATAAAACTTTAACCTATAACTTAACCAAGTTCGTAACTCGCAAACTGGCATAACTTGGAAAGTAATTGGCCTATGTTCATAAAAATTCACACCCATCTTCATGTTAAGGAATGTTCTTACAAATGTCCAATAACTAGATCTGACTTTCAATTCGGTAGAGTTATGCCCCATTTCATACATCTTTAACCTGCAATCTAACCTGGATCATAACTTTGCAACATATTGCCTATGGTCTTACAAATGTATACATTGTTTCCGTATCAAATATTCAATGCCATTGACATGTCCAATAACCCCGACTTTCATTTGGGCAAAGTTATGCCCATTTTCATAAAACTTTAACCTGCAACATAATCTGGCATATAACTTGGCAAATTATTGAACTATGGTCATGAAATGTATACAGTTCTATCTTATCAATTATCTAATGCAGAGTTATGTTCTGCGGAACACGTCTGTCACCTGTGGGCGCTTTGTCAGTATAACAAGGTCTTTTGGACCCAGAAAAATGACCTTGACAAACTGACCCGAATAAGTTTTCGTGAAGAAAAAAAAGAGTATTTAACTCATGTAATGGCCTTCGGTTTGACCTTGACCTTTATATTTTAGATAGTTCATGTTGATGTTAAAATGATGAGTATATATTGAAAGTGTGATGAAGAAACATGAAGAAATGATAAAGTTATAGCCAACGGACGGACGGACTGACGGACGACAAAGTAATCCCTATGTATCGCATTTTTCTTCGAAAAGGCTACACAAAAAAAGCATCTGCTCCATAATTTATGAAGGATTGCACCCCTTGTATTCAAAGTTTATAGTTATATTGTCCTTCCTGAAATAAGCACACGCCATTTGACACAAGTGTTCCGTGAAAAAATGTTTAACCTGTAACTTAACCTTGCCAACGATGGGCGTATATGCACCGCTAGGCAGTGCTCTTGTTAGCTAGATCAGCGGAACTCATGCGTTGACACGTGCGTTAACACGTTGTTCGTCTGCCTATAAACTTTTCTTTGTGGCAACTTCTCCACATTTTTCTCAAACTTCACAGAATATGATCATGATATCTGGTTGGTCCTAAATAAAATGTTGGTCAATTTGAAATCCATGGCGGAAGTCAAAGCAAAAAAATATATTTGTAGCCTTCACCAAAATGATAAACCTGAATTATAGATGGTCGAACATAAATTTATTTCCATTCAAATGCTAATTTCAAAGACATGAGTAGTGTTAACTTCCGGCTACTACTCGTCGAAAGCTACCGTTCAGATTTTCCTAAATCTGTACTAAATATACATGCATGATGTCTCTAGCCACTTATTTAATGCAGGAAAGTATCACATTAATATATGATACACAAAAAATATTACATTAAGTGCCCATGAACTTCATTCTGAATTTTACTGATATTTCATGTCTGTTTACTTTGCTACAAGAAATTCAACTAATGGCCAGTCATTTTATTTTTAAATTAATGGTCAGGCTAAAGTTGTTAAAAAATTACTGATCATCATATTATAATGGACATTAAAAATTAACACAGTAACAGTTAATGGCCATTACTATTACAAGTAATTGGCATTATTTCAATTGAAATATAAATTAATGGGGCATTAATTTGTTGATGTCTCAAAGTTAATGTCACAAGTGGTAAATGTGTTTTTAATGGGAAAATAATCGTTCAGTACCTATTACTGACAATTAATTCACTTATTAATGACCATTAATTCATTATTAATGGTACAGAACATCATTAATAATGGTACAGAACAGAATTACCATTAAATATTTAAAACAATCGGTAATGGCTACATTTAATGATTTTGATGATTTTCATGATGTTTTTATGGCATTTAAATGGTATGTTAATGGTTTTGATTTGTAGTAGTGATACTTTCCCTGACATAAACAGAAAATTGCACCAATCAGGAACGAGTGTTTGAGCGAATATTGACGTTTCCTGTTACATTGAAAGTAAATGGAGCTTGTAAATGTGTATGCAATAATACCGTTTATTAGAATATCAAATTACTTAATTCGATAATCCTCCACTCTTTACAATCATTAATGTTGTGTTAATGAATGACTTGATGTGTCGTTTTCGAATCGGATGGATGTATTCACACCGACATTTTCTTTCAAAGACAATCCCTAGGATCTTATGTTGCTGAATAAACGAATAACGTTTAATAAAATGCTCAGAATTGTGTTTTCGAGTAAGGCATTTTAACTAAGGTATTGTAGCATGGTCGGTGACATTTCCTTTGATGAATGCAGAGCATTAAATCGTTTAATTTAGGGTAACTAAAGGGGCGTTGCTATACCGTACTACAACTACCAGATATTGGAATTTAGAGTACGGTCACTATGACGTCACAGTGTTACTAAGTACACCATGCTACAAAAAAGATAGAGTCTGTCTATTACTTGTATCTAAGGTGTGTTGACTTTGAATTTTGTAAAATATGCAGTACACCTGATTGTCAAAATTAACATAAAATACATAAAAATATAGTCCTGTTTAAAATATAACTTAAATATTAGCTGCATGTACCAATTAATAAACTATTATAGATACATATTAGTAAATGTTTCCAATACAAGACACAAGAATAACAAAAAACAAGAACATGTATTTCAAGTCTGTTTTAACAAACATATATAACATTAGCTCAAAGGTATATTATAAGACATATATATCAATTTAAAAGTATATAGTAAAGCAGTTAAAAACAAAACAAAAATGAGGTTTTAATAAAAATATCATAGTTTTACATAAAGAAAACATAACGTTGATAATTAAGTCACAATATTAAATGTATTTAATGTTAAAATGAATATACGAACTTAATTTTATACTGAAATAGTTATAACGCAACAAGATTGTTTTTGCCTGTATAACTTTTCAAAAATTAATAATTTATTCATATAAATAGTTAACACATGTATGTAACGTAACAATTGTAAAACAATACAACTAAACTTAAAAATTGCAAACAGACACTACATTGTTCAATTAAACCAGTGCCACTTTAAAAAGTGCCCCAAATCTAAACACGGTCCTTAAATATTTTGAGGGGTATATCTACTAAAGATAAAAAGAAACGCAACTCAGGAATTTCCGCTATATAAGTTATATACTGCACACCTAATTCAACGTACTATTCCAGAGCAAACCAAGATGTTTCGTAAAAAACAAAGTTGGAATTTGTTAGAGAATGGACAAAACTGTGCTGATGAAGACTGTTTAATCACAGTAAACTTTGTAACACAAAATACATAGATGTTGAAGTTCAGCTTTGAACGTTTTTAGCCATTTCAGAACTGTATTTAATGTAAAGACATTTAAAAGTTTGTTCACCTGCTTGTTCACCTGCTTGAGCTTAACGCGTATTCTATCAATAATACAACTTTGAAGAGATACCTGTTAGTGTGTTATGTGTAGTTTTAGTTGTTTTTTTCCGGAAGGAAATGTCTAATGTCGAAGTGTATGGTGGCATATTTCTGCCACGAGATAGCTAGATAATTACCATGATTATTTCGAGATAGTACATGTATTTTTCGAGATAATAATGTATTTTCGCAAAAATCTTATAAAATGTGTAAGATAAAATTATCTCAAATTCTTTAAGTTATCATGCTTAATGCCACGATAATGCCCACTTCTGCCATCATGATTCTTGTTTCTAGAGAATTATCGCGATACCCGTATCATGCTTTCTTCGAGATAGTAATTGAATTTTCACGAAAAACTCTCAGTTATCTTGTTAAATGAAGTGATACTACTGATCATGATAGTTCTGGTTTCGCGATAAATAATGTTATTGAGTTAACTATAAATTTTACGCGATAGTAACTCAATTTTCTGATAAATAGTCGTAATTATTACGAAAAGAAAATTTCAAATGGTTAAGATAATTTTTACCGCGTTAACTTTTGTGCTAAAGTGATGACAGAAGAGGGCAGTATCGCAGCAATTTTTGTTAGATACAATTGTTGAATATTAAAGAGAAAAGGTAATATTATCGCGAAAAATACACGATAAGTTATCTAGCTATCGCGTGGCAGAAATATGCCACCCGAGAAGTGTACCATTCGATTCACTGCGGCATATTATAGATATATATCTTTATTTCCAATTTCTAATATGCTGAAACGCCCGTGAGGATACAACATACACTTTCACAAAGCATGGCAACAGTGTATACATGTCGACATATACAGTTTATCTTAACTGAGCTGAAACAATGAGAAGGCGTATATATAACACTTTCTTACATAAATCAATTACAATTCAATTCCCTTATCACATATTATATCAAATTCGCATGAGCCAAATAAAACAGCTTCTTATCCGTATGATAAACAGATATCATATAATGTGAATATTAGTACAGATATACATGCCTATTAATCCACCACGGATGTTTAATAGTTATTAATTGTTGCAATTCCATTGCTGACTACTTTAACTTAATTTGTCTACCACATACTGTAAATAAACAATGAAATAAATACCCGTTGTTGAGTCTTATTTACTATTGCAAGAAATATACTACAGTTACCAACACTTTGTTGTAACCATGCATCATAAAATCCAAGAGAGGACAGTAAGTGTTTTAAACCCAGTTTATTTTTAGAGGATGAACTTCACAGTCATTAATGATCATATGTTGTAAACTACTTTCACATATTTACGATCATGTACTCTCATGATTTTTAACCAATAATTTAATATTATAAAATACCTTCTTATAAAGAATGATGTTCTGCCAAGTTCACAATATATTAAATCATTCTGATATATTTTTTAACACCCAACATATGTTTACAAAACAGTAAATGCACCCTTTCAATTGATATAGCTTGCATGAATCTTCAAACGTCACATCCATAATTTAAAATTAGAGTTATCAATTTATCAAACAGATCTAACTGAATCGTTGGTGATATAAATGTAAATTTATTCAAATACCTATTCATTTTAAAAATGGCTTTTTTGTGCTTGACCAGAAGAGAGTAGTTTGTGCTTCTGCTGAAGAACCTCCCGTAGAAAAGACTATACCTAAATATGTGAACTTACTAACTCTATCTAATGGGGCCCCATCACAAATAAAAACTAACGTGGTAACATTGCGCCCTTTCTAAATACCATAACTTTCGTTTTAGTACAATTTACTTGCAATCTCCATTCTTTGCAAAAGTTAGATAGTATATTAAGTCCCTCTTCTAACTTGGTTGCAGTGTTAGCAAACAGAACTATATCATCTGCATACAAAAGTATAAACATCTTAAACATATTAATATCTAAATCTTCATAGCCACTGTGTATGCATGCATCATATATATCATTTAAATACATAGAAAACAACAATGGAGATAAGCACTCCCCTTGCCTAACGCCAAATACTCAATACAATTCAGCAAATATCACTCAATTGGTTACAGTATTTAACTTTAGACATAACACATGAGTACATTGATTTAATAATATCAGCAATCTTTCCCCGAATACCGAACTGTGTTAATTTATACCATAAATTATCATACACAACATAGTCCAAGGCTTTAGTAAAATCCACAAAATTAATGCAGAATACATTTTCTTTCCCTGATTTAAAATATGTGTAATTAATCCATTTAAAAAAAATATATTATCAACAGTACTCATGTGTGAATTAATCCATCCTCTGCTTCAATTCGAACGCTGTATGTTTATGCCCACTCAGACAATGTATTGTTTAATACACGTGTAAATAATTTACCCAAACAACTTAATAAAGTAATACCTCGGGAATTTTCTATATCATTAATATTGCCCTTTTGTGAAGACGAATAACATACCCTTCTGACCAGACTTCGGGAAATTGACCAACCTCGAACACCTTATTAAACATTTTATACTAGGTCTATTGAGTTTGGATTTTCAAAATATGTAAGTTATACATATCTCGTCGTCAGTAGGTTTAGAAACGGTGTACATTTGTTGTAAAATGTGCCTGTTGATGGCGGGATACGGAATTTAAGGATTGTTTCATTGTGACATAATGTATTTTTTCAAAACATTTAGAGTTTTATATACTTTTTATCGGCACATATACATTATTATATGACCTGAACACCTGGATAGAATTTTGATAAATTGTTTTGTAGTTCAATTTTTGGCGATATTTGGAGGGTTAATTTATAACCTGGTCCTTTAATGTTCTATTTTACGTTTTTATGTAAATCTCGTTGCAGACATGGATGCCAAGAAACAGTAGTAAAGAAATTGCAGTCATCTTAGAAGACGATTTGACGGTATCTCCTTTCTTTTACCAGTATCTGAAACTCGTTCATCAAAAGTACGACAATAAAGACAATATAAACGGATTCTCACTGCGAGGGCACAGTATCCGTCACAGCGACGCCGGAGCCGAGCTCAATATTTCGACAAAGAATATTGTATTCTTATACCCCACCCTTGGGTCATGGGGATTTTCTCCAAATAGACGGAATTGGTTGGACTTTGTGGACTGGTTTACAGATGCGATTAAAGACAAAGACTTCATACCTAAAGTTCCGGGAAATATTGCTACAACCTGGTACAACACGTTAAGGAATCAAGGGAAGGGCGATTCTATTTGGACCATACGGCACATCTACTACGCCTGGAAACACCACGAGCTAACGCTGTATTGCAATTTTCCGGGTATGTCCACTTGGCATGTACATGTTTAACCACATCATCTGTGGGTTGCTTTGCATATATCTTGGTAAGCTTCCTTGTTATCGACCATTTGCTCTGTGTGTTGCGTTGCATTTTGGTACCTTTAATGTTACATTACATAGCTGTTACCTTTAACTTTAATGGTGTTACATTTAATGTTGAAATTGTTACTTTTGCGGAGTTACACTCGGCATTATATGAACTTGAAAATACACCCATTATTCACCATTGTAACTGAATTGTTCTAACCATTATACCTTTGGTCAATATTGTTTGTTACTACACGTTTTTCATTTTTATTGAATGTTTATGATTTAAGGTCACAGAGGGTTAACGTTTAATTGGAAGGAAAGGGGATTGCACTATAAAGGTACGCCGATCAGCAAATCGAATGCAGATTTCGACCATCTTGTTCAAGAATGGAACATTAACAACGAACTTCTACCCGACGATCCTATTGTGGTAGGAAACGATGGAAAAATACAAGGACGAAGTTAAATGGATTAGATGCGACCTAAAAATTGTTTGAGTGTCAGTGTAA
This sequence comes from Cyrtodaria siliqua, assembly GCA_037043455.1. Classification (NCBI taxonomy): domain Eukaryota; kingdom Metazoa; phylum Mollusca; class Bivalvia; order Adapedonta; family Hiatellidae; genus Cyrtodaria; species Cyrtodaria siliqua. The sequence goes on along the minus strand of JAWPHD010007429.1, from coordinate 55,418 downwards.
ATCCGAAGAAAATCGTAATGTGTTTCAGTGTCATATTCAATGTTCATATGCAACAAACTAGACGACTCGGATAGTTCTAGTTGTACAAATCATTAATATTAGTTGTATGGTGATTTAATGGCAGCGTTGCATTGCAGATACTAGGGTTCATTTTTGACGTTCATTTCAGACATATCTTCATCTCAAATCATGGAATGTCGTTAAATATGACCAATAACTTTGACTTTCATGTTGGCAGAGTTATGCCCCTTTTTATAAAACTTTAACCTGCAACCTAACCAAGCTCATTACTGGAATTAGCACACGGCACGTGACACATGTGTTCCGTGGAACACCATTCTAGTATTAAGAAATATGTACAACTTCTCGCAAAGTAGTATAGATACTGGGTTATAGGGCCAATTTCCTCCCTCGCGACAAACAATCAGCAGTTATCAGTTGCCTCCAGTTGGCCATAACACAAAGATGCAAACGCCAAATGGCGGTGACGTACTTGCTACCAGACCCCTCGCAACTATTCAAACTGCTTGATTGCCTTTCGCTTAGGAAGAACTTTACCACAAAAAAAAAAGTATCTATTAATCTTCATCATCGCTGTACATATCATATTCTATCATGGAGTATTTTACTTATATGTTAATGTATCTTGTCCATTATCTAGTATGTACCTGTTATCATCATAAGCTGACAAACTCTTTTTATTGATTTCGTAGCGGGTTTGTTATGCTTTAGTGATCTATTAACTTTCATCTCATGGTGGGCTTCTGTTGCCGTAAACAAAATCTCTTTGTAATTATCATGCGTTACATTTTTTTTAACAACACACTTTTTAACACCCTTGCATTATTTTGTGCTAACCTCATTATCTAACATATACGAATATAGTTTACTTCGTAGTCCAACAAATTCAACAATAGGCATACCACAAGTTTGATCTTTCATTTTGCCAATAAAATTTTATTATCATTAAAATGAAACTTACTTTTTGAATCATAATCACAATTATCCAAAAGTTCTTTATCCTTGTAAAAGTCAACATACACATCTTTTGTTGTTTTTTTCAAAACACAAGAAATCGGTATCAGTAAATAATTATTTAGCCTTTTAATCATATTTGGTTTTAATGTAGTTGTAATGGAAATCATACATCAACTATTTTGACAAGTTTAAAATACACATGCCAACACAACAAGGAGGATTTAAAACTCATCGTTCTTTTATTCTGTTTATTTCAAATAAATTTTCATTAAACATTTTACAAGAAATAAATGAAGGTCTTGCTGTATATTTTAAAAGGACTACCTCGTCGTGAGTTAATTTAACATTAATTATTGTTCTCAACTTTTCCATAGTATCATCAAAAACTGAATTGTTCATCAGTGTGAAGAAATCTTTTTCAAAAGCATTTTTAACAGCTGTTCTCTTGGCAGTATTAAAGTCTATGTATGTATTTAACCATTTTGATTCATCAAACTGTAGTATTCGGTGTATTGTTGTTACCTTCAATCCAAGCTTTTGATACAGTTTTAAGTTTCTGTAATGCACAACATACTTTTCTTTATTTTTTAGTGTTGTAACTCGTTTGTTAACTTTACTAGATCCTAAATTAAACTTTTTGTTAAACTTTTACAATAATCTGACAACCACTCATCTTGTATATTTAAACTTTCTGGGGCAAGAGGATAATCATTATGCGAGTCATACAGTTTCTTGGGATACTTGATATCACACTCAACAATGTAATTTGATTTTCCTTTTTTGATCTTATTTACCCACTTAAAGTTACCAGTAGGCAACAGTTGGCACATAGCCCACCCATACAGGTTATTAGTATCAAGATATATTATGTACTTCCTTTCTTTTTTGCTTGTCATAGTTTTTCATATATTTATTGTTAGCCCGTGAATATCTGTTTGCAATATAACTCGTACCGCCTCTTTATCCTTTTTCTACAAACAAATATTGATCAATATCAGTGATTAAGTCAGGTTGGATACCAGTCATCTTACGACACGCATCCCTGGCTACTAAAGTAATGACAAGGATCTAATTTGTAATACTCAATGCACATTTTTCTTAAGTTTTCAAAAACATCTGTCAGCAACAGCACATCAGTCTTAAGATACAGATCATGATATTCTTCCATGTTTTTAATCTTAATTTTTTTCCATATGTTTTTAGCATGATCATAATCTGCATCTGAAATATGCTCATTATTTAATTGAGAATAAAAGCTATCTTTGCCAGGTAATTTAGTTTCCTTGAAACGTTCAAAACTGTTCAGGTAATCATAAGGATAAACGCCTTTTCTTTTTATTAATTCTAGCTTGTTGCTAGAGTATTCTTGCGAGGTATACTGAAACGAAGAGATGTTTTTTACTAAATTATCAAGCGACTGAGACATAAACTGGAAACTGTCAATAAACACTAAACATTTTCCTTACATAAAACCCATGTACTTTTTCCTAACATGTAGCCATGTTATTCGGTATAACATTTATTTCTTTTTTAAACTTTCTGATGTGCTGCTGAGCTTTTCTAAGAGAGTTTTCATATGCTGCTGTATGACCCGCGTCGCTTTGTTTGAGAGTTATTACAAACCCATTACCGCAAATATGGCATGATTTAGATTTTTGGAATCTAGCTTCTTCTTCCGACGACATCACCAAATCTTTCTTAAAATGTACATTCATAGTTTTGTTACACCATTTTCTTCTTCTATCCTTTTTTCTAAAAACTTGTAAACAGCATTTGGTCCTCTGTACGTTACAACTGGTTTTGAATATTGATCATCATAACAACAAACAACCTTATACCCATAACTGCAATCAGTATGCTTTTGATATGCTTCTGTATACGATTTTTTAGGATTGTTTGATGCTGAAGAAATACTTTCGGTTACTGCTTCAAAATCAGCATATATGGCAAACGGAACCATTAGCTGCCTGTCGTAGGTTTTGAAATAATATTGCTTGTTTTCCGTTAAGTGAAAGACAATCAGGCTCATGCTTTTTTAACACCCTTTCTAATGTAAAGCACTGCAAGCCTGTTTTACGAAACCATTTTTTTTCCTTGTGTGCTGTTTGATTATACATCAAACTGTTAAAGTTTTTTATCCATACATAATGATTTTTTTTTTTCGGTGATCAAAAGCATATCACACGATTGTTTTGCTTTATTTTTTGATATGCACAAAGGGTATACTTGATTATCTCCATACCCAAATATGTTAAAACAAATGTTGTTTTGTTTTCGATTTTTGGAATTTGTTGTATTGTAACAGGAAATGTTATTCCCTTGTAATCAAGATTACCAATATGATTTTTATACTTAAGTTTGTTATTCTTTGAGGTTTATTGTTGGCTGGAAATTTATAAGCCAAATGACACCATCTAAAGCACTCGTTATCTTTTTCATTTTTTATATTTATTAAACCATTTTTGTGGTGTTGCAGTTTTTTGATAAATTCAAATAAGAGCTACCTCTCAAAGGCTTGTACTTTACTCGATTTATGTAATGCGCCTCAACTGTTACAATTCTCCAACCCCACTTCCTTCAGAAATCCAATTGCAAAATTTCTCCAGAATTTCAAGAGATGTTTTATCAGCGCGTCATCAATTTGAGTTTTGTTTGTGATTAATAATGCTTTGGAAGCTTCATAAGCTGTTTTATAAGTGGCTATTTTACCTTTTTCTTTATAATGTGCTACTTTATCTAAAGAAACTGTTAAAGTAACATTCATTTTAAGACCGTTTGTTTGTGCTAATTCCTTTTCAAGGGTATCTATAACAAGTGTTTTTGTAAACCAAAGTTGCTTATCTGGGTTTTCGCCCCATATAATAAGAACTCGAAAAACTTTCATATATTGCTTTGGTGATTTTTCATTTTCCACAACTTTGCTATATTCTCCTGGTGGTGATTTTACAATGTTCACAACTTTTCTAACCATTATATAATATTACATTAGATTATGTTTTTTTTAAGCATATATTTAATTTATTTAATTATTTGTTAACAGGAATGGTACTAAAATCTTTGATTTCCATAATTTCATTATCATCTACTATCTTTTGACACATATATCAATCATCCACCCATTAAATCTTTTTTTCCAAAAGCCCGGCCGTCCAATATTTTTTAAAAGCCGTAATATGTTCTTCCATGTGTCTCATATGAGTTTGCCTATAATTATCAATATCGTCTTTTGTTTTATCTGTGAGAGCCTTTTCAAGGGCAGCTACTCCAAATAGTATATTTCTTTCCTCATCAAAGTGTTTACTTTCTTCTTCTGCATAACTTCCCATATACTATAGATTATATTATATTATTCAATTTCAAGCTTTTAATAAACGTTTTCAAGTTTTCCTAGCATTCGATATCAATCTCACTCATATGATCTTTTTTTTCTTAATTAATTCTTTCTTAAAATTCTTAACCTTTTTGTCTACGGCGTCAGCTTGGTCTTTTTGAAAAATATTGATTTCTTCTGTCGTCTGGTATGTGAGTAGCTTTATTAACCAATCAATGTCACACAATTTAATAGCTCCCTCCAAGCGTTTCATCCGGATTTTTTTAAACTCTTCAATCTCCTCTGTCGCCTCATGAGAGTCTTTTTAAAGTCAGCTACTGTTTCTGCACAACATTTCATATAATATAGATTACGTTATTTTTATTAAACCAGCATAAACAATAATATTAATTCCTTTGTCTAACAAAATGCTGTAGTAATGAATAAAAGAATTCTCAGTTACAAAACCACGAGTTGCTGATGGAATTGTTTTTTTTTACAAAAAGCATGCAACCTGTTTATATCTGGGTTTTTTATTTTCCATGGTAATTTTAGCTGTTGTGTCATGGTTATAATTCTTTCAGTCAGATCTTGAAAGTTTGTAAAAATTATTAACTCTTTTTCAAGTTTAGTCGTATTTTCAAAATCAACTATTCGAGCACACATCATTTGATTTCTTTTAAAGATTTTGATTATCTTTTCTATACGTTCTATTTATATAATATTACATGAGATAATATTGTTAAGCTTATATTTTAAAAATGTAATGCTATATTATAAACATTGAATTGCAAATATTGTGAAAGAGTTTTGGATATTATTAATCCCCCTGGAGTATGTTCAGATTGTATCTTATTTTGAATGACTAATAAAAAGAAACTTTGTAAATATTGTGTCAAAACAATATCTTATTGCAGGTTACAGCTACAGCCGAAAAAAACTATTTACCATAGAAAATACCATTTGAATAAATACTTGGTAGCATATAATTTATCTCCTGCGGAAAGAAAAAGATTTGAAAAGCTGTTTTAAAAAATTGTAAGGATTTTGGATAAAATAGAGGGTCGAAAAATATCAATCAATCAATCAAATTTCAATACATTTTTCAGAAAATATTTTAAATATTAAAAATAAAAAAATAAACAAAATCGATTACAACAAAATCTACTACAGAAAAGTACGATTGGATATGGGAACAAGTTAAAAAAGCAACTACTGGAGGAACTGCACCAACTACAGCTACGAAAACAGGAATTGCTGAAATTAATGCCAATACGGCAGTACAACCAATTGTTCCACTGGTAATCTGTAATGTTGTGTTTATAATACCGCACAATTTATAACTACGCCTCTATGCAGCTATAAGTCGCGTCAAATGATCAATTAATTATTCTTTATTAGTAATTTGTATCATGTATAATTACAGTTAGACAATAATTTAATCAAAATATTTAGAAAAAAGTTGCTCATGTTTTTTGGATGATATTTTACATGTACCTATTTTTAATAATTCATCAATTATACTAATACCTTTATTTATTAGCTGTGGACTATTATTTCCTGATTCGATACTTCCACATACTAACTCCAGATCATTAATCAAATTATCAGGACTATTGTAATATTCAACATCAAAACAACCTCCTAAAATCTTTTTAAACTTTGAAGAACTTTTGCGAATTGGTAAACCAGATAATTCTGTAAGCTTCTTAAAAGCATTTTGAGATAGCTTTGAATACGCTTTTTTATTATTGTAACGCTTTGTTATCAAGTCTATAAAATAATCGTCTACTTTTAGGTCTAGCACAACTACTTTTCCTTATTGGGCAATTAGTTTGTGATGACCAACAAGCTTAGGTAAATCAATTTGTAACATACCGTAATGGCCATCTTTCTCGACTTTGTAGGAATTTTTATTTTGTTGCATCCCTTTACCAGTCGTTTGTGTAGTTTCACTAGCTGTTCAAATTCGCTCATGCAACCTTTGTAGTAAAAATATATAGCTTCCAGTTATCAACCAGATTAATACGATCTATCATATGCTGAGTTTTAGTTTTTTTGCGATGCTAGGAGTTATTGATTAATTTTGAATATTTATCTTTAATTGTTCTACCCGATTTTCGCCTTCGCGTGCTTCTCTTCGAGTCTTTCCATGTCGAGATTGTCTATATTTGTGTCCAGACCTTTCATCTTGGAAGATATTGTCTTGCGTACCCTCACAGCCTCCATAATATATTTAGTAAAATCAGCTTTTCCTTCCATAATACCTGGTATTTCGGTTGTTATTGGTAATTTATACTTATCAAGTACTTCTTTATCCATACCAGCATTCAAGTCAATATCATACACCGGTTTCTTGGGCCTCGCAGCAATTTCTTCTTCTTCCCATTCTTTTTCTATTTCTTCCGTGTTTTCTTTCTCAGGATCAATTGAAGTACGTTTTGTTTTTTTATCAAGAAATGTTTCCGCGGGTTTATACAGGTTTTGACCTAAGCACTCTTTCTGAAGCACTTCTTAATGTTGGTCCAGACTCTATTGTCCGCTTAAGTTTCTCCCGGAAATCAGCCTTCTTCGGTGCTTGGTCTTCAGGATCTACGGTTTGCCTGACAGCTGGTTTTTCAAAAACGAGTGGTTGCGGTGGTGTTAGTAACGTTGGTGGTGGTGGTGGTGGCGGTGGTGGTAGCGTTGATAGCGTTAGTGGTGGCGTTGGTGGTGCTATAGATCAACGCTCAGGTGGGGCAACTAATTGTGGGCGTACTGCCCCAAGAAGAATAGCCAACTGATGGCGTATTTCTGGAAGGGTAATCAAATGTTCAGCTAGCCGCATTGTTTGCTCTGTTATTTTGCTAGTTACTGGTTTAAACACTTATGACATTATGTGTATAAATCACGGCTAGCTTCTTTTTCTATTTTTTTTTCGGATAACTCTATTCTCGTATTCTTTAACAAGCTCACTCGCTTTTATCTTTTTATCTGCTAATTCTTTCCATTTTAACAAAGACATGTATAATATAAGGTTAGATTAAAAAAAGATAAATTAAGATAAGACAAGTATTTTCAAATTATGATATGAAAACAGAAAAACGGTAATTTTAAACAGATATGTAAATTTATGCCAGACTGCTGTTTTAGAATGTTAATTTGTGATAATTCAGGTTCTGGCAAAACAAACACATTAGTTCACATGTTATTAAAACCTTTAGTTTACTATGACAAGATCTACTTGTTTGCTAAAAACTTGGAACAGTCGAAGTATCAGGTCTTGTCACAAAATCTTGAAAAGATGGCAAAAAAGATTAAAATTCCGGTTGAAGACATACTAGAATGCTCAAATGATCAAGTTGTCCCTGTGGATACGTTAGATTCAGATAATCAAGTTTTAAACTGTATTACAAAGGTGATTAATTTTAACAAAATGAAATTTCTATCCTATATTATATGGAACAAAAAATTGTATTATCATCAGAAAAAGCGTCAATAATTAATAGCTCAAATACCGTTCATGATAATTTTATGCTTGATTTAAGAGAAACAAACTTTCACACCTTAATTGGGTTTGATAAAGATGCAGTTATTAGAGAAACTAAATTTGAAACTGTAACACCAAACATAACAAATTCGATCGATACATTGTATATCCACTGTGATTTGATAGTAATTCTATTGTTGATGGATCATACGGGGATGTTATTTATGAAATAAGTACAGCTGACCTAACAAGGTCGTATCCTTTTAAAGATGAACCAATGAGAGTCGGGTACTGCGAAGTAAACAAAACGATCATTAACAGTATTAATATTTACATTACCGATTTCTCCGGTAAAATTATTAATCTTAATGGACTTCATACATCATTTCGATTTGCCTTAAAAGAATTAATGTAATATATATTATATGATACATTTAAAAATGTTTATGACACCAAAATGGGAACATATACTAAAGTTGACCGATTAACTGGAGCTGGCATATTTGACATTTTTTCAAAGGTTGGCTCAAAGATATTTAGTGAGTCTGTGAAAACAGCAGGTAAGAAGGCATTAGAAACTGCTGGTAAACAAATCATAGAGAGTGGTTCTAAACAACTTGGGGATGAAGTAGGAGAAATGGCTGCTAATAAGTTAGTTTCAGTTCTAAACCAAAAGGTGAGATAATTTTAAAAGAACTTACAAAAGCTACAAAAGAAGATGTAGCTAAAGTTGTAGCTGATACTATAATCGAAGAAGATGTACATACAAAAGTTAATAGAATACTTTCCAGGAGGGGAACCAAAGTACAAATGTTCATGCAAGAATTAATAGATTACTTTCCGGGAGGGGAACTAAAAGTACAAATGTTCATGCAAGAATTAATCGATTAATTAATAAAAAATTATCTAATTAATAGTATCTACAGATGTTTAGAAATAACGAATATAATACCCGATACGAATATGTACCTATTCAATTAGATACTCCTGTAGCATTACATGGAAATGCTACCAGACAAATGAAAAGCGGTTATCAATTTACAATAAATTATAGAAGTTCTCACTTTGATTGGTATGACGCTTATTTTGAAATCGTTATTCAAGTAAACAAGCTTGCTTTCGTAGACGCTGACAGAATTGCTTTAATTACCGATGCAGCTTCATTAATCAATCATATTCAAGTGAGGCAAAATGGAAAAGCAGTTTACGATGGAAATAATCTTCACAGATTTGTTAACGTTAAAAGTTTACTGGAAATGTCTTACGATTATGAAAAAACAACAGGAGCAAACGAATTATTTTATTTAGACGATGATGGCCATGCAGAATCTCGAAAGGACGATGATGCTTATAATAAGGGATTTGCTGCTCGTCATGTTTTTTTTCATCATAACTAATCCATAATTCCACTAAACAAATATTCCTTCTTTGAAGGTTTAGATACTTACATGCTTCCTCCTAGTCAGATTCAAATTAACTTGCAACTGACAGATGATGAAGTGCTTATTTTCAAATCAGGTGGTGATGATGGCCCGGTAGTTATTAATAAATTAGTTTTGTGGAATCCTAGAATGATATTTAACTCAGATGGCATAGATTATGTAATGACAAATCAAATGACAAAACCAAGATGAACTTACCATCGTGAAATGATACAAGAAAGTGGAAGCAGTCAAGCGACCGAGTTCGCATTTAGAATAACGGCTGGTGTTAAAAATCCCAAACACGTTTTTGTGTATTTGCAAAGGGCCGACAAGAGTTCTTCTCAAACACAAAATCCTCATCTTTTTGATACTTTTTGATACGTTTGATGTTTGTCTTAGCGGAGGATATTTCTGTCTGTTTTTTATTAAAAACTTACAAAAAGGAAATGTATGTATGATGTACTTTATAAGATATTAAAACCTCGCAAGCCAGCAAAAAATGAAAACATAATAAAATCATATTTTGTAAACAAAGTTTAGTCTAATTTTATTTATATATGAGTTACTGTATTAAAGGAAAGATGGTCACTGAAAATATTAATCTTCAGTATGTTTTTAAATTAGCAAAAAATGGCAGAAGAATATTAAAAGCAACTCGTGCATCTTGCGGTATTACTAAAACACAGTTTGTTAAAAGTACACAAGGTGGAAATATTGATATTCATAAAGCTATGCTTCCTTTATTACCTAAAAAGGGGATATAAATATTGCGGCCCGGGTACATGTAACCCACTTGATAGCCAAGAACCGGTAAATGAGTTAGATGCTGTTTGCAAAGAGCATGATTATTGTTATGGCAAAAATCCTAGTAATAAATCAATGTGTGATAAAAGCAAGCTAACCGGTTCAAAAAAAAATACGTCTAAATCACTTGGGGGAAACAATCGCTAAGAATTTAATTGTTAAGCCGGTTATTATAACTAAATAAAAACTTGGTCTTGGAGCATCAAAAAACGGAAAAAGGCGTTGAAATGGACTGACAAGTTAGCAGATGAACTTATTGGGACGGTGGCGTTTGATGTTTGTCTATGATCTTTCTTGTCGTGCACTTAATGGTTTATTCTATTGTTTCTCTTGTTTCTACCAAGTCAGTGAGTACCTTCATTGTGGCTTTCTATGCTATTGTTTTTTGTATTATATTTCCATGAGCATATTTGTGTTTTACTTATATTGCCTATTGATGCTGCCTTGTTGGTTAGAGATTAGACCATGGCGGAGATTTCTTTATTTACACTGTCCAGTTTTAATGGGATGACAGTAAGGTAAGTGTGAGGTTTGGTGCACCCTAGAACCGGTTTAAACCCCCAGTGACCTACTTTGCCATTGACCGTTCCAAGGCGGTAGCCCTATTGTCAACCCTTTTGTGTTTGTGATGTCGTTTGCATTTGTTATTACTTTTTCCTTCTTGTTTGTCTATTTGCGTGTTTGTTTCTGTGTTTTGTGGTTAACTGTCCCCCTTGAATGCTACTTTCCCTATCCGATATTTTTATATTTCTTCATAAGCCTATACAATGAAAGTTTGATTGTTAATAAAATTATTAAGATATGGGGACTTGGTTGATATGCAATCGTTTTCAAAGTATAATAAAGGTACTAAATACTTGCTTACTGTTATTGATGTATTTAGTAAATTTGCTTGGGTTGTGCCGGTTCCAAATAAAACTGGTTTAGAAATTACCAAAACGTTCCAAAAAATCATCAGTATGGGAAGACAATGTAAATTGTTGTGGGTTGATCAGGGAGTAGAATTTTACAATAAAATATTCAAGCAGTTCCTTGTTGATAATAATATCGAAATGTATCACGTTTAATTTTGGAAAAGCTGTAGTAATTGAACGATTTAACAGAACATTAAAAGAGAGGATGTGAAAATATTTCACAGCAAACAATACAAACACGTATTTCGACGTGTTACAAGAAATGGTTGACAAGTATAGTAGAACAAAACATCGGAGTATTAAAATGACACTGACTGAAGCAAGGGATAAAAAGAATAAAAGAATGGTATATTTCAACTTGTATGGAAAAATGAAAAGTAATCAAATTAAGCCAAAGTTTAAAATAGGGGATAATGTTAGAATCAGCAAATATAAAAGAACGTTTGAGAAAGGCTATACTCCAAATTGGACTGAAGAAATATTTGTTGTTAATGAAATTCAAAATACAAAATAAAAGATTTAAACAACCAAAACATTGATGGAAGCTTTTATGAATTAGAAATAATAAAAGCAAAGCCAGAAATATTCAGGATTGAAAAAGTAATACGACGTGATTGCAAAAAGAAAGAAGCATTGATTAAATGGAAGGGTTACAATGAGGATTTCAATAGTTGGGTCCCATTTAAGGATATTGAAAATATTAAATAAGAATTTAAAAATAAATTGTTCATAGTAAGTTATTTACAAAAAGGAGACGGTGGATATTATTCATACTAAAGTAATAGATACTAGGTGTTTTGGTAAAGTTCTTCCTAAGCGAATGGCAATCAAGCAGTTTGTATAGTTGCGAGGGGTCTGGTAGCAAGTATGTCTCCGCCATTTGGCGTTTGCATCTTTGTGTTAAGGGCAGCTGGAGACAACTGATAACTGCTGATTGTGTGTCGCGAAGGAGGAAACTGGCCCTATACCCCCAGTATCTATACTACTTCGCAATGTAACCCACCTCATTTTGTAATAATATATTTGATTTAACAACAGTCGTCCAGTTTTCAAGACCAACCATTTTCTGAAGTAATGTCACAAGCGACTCTATGTAATGCATGTGCACTTTTCAGAAGACCTGAATAACGTAATCATGACAGTTTCAATTTGTATTTGGACCGACACCAATTACCATTAAAGATTGTTTCTAGTCTATTCGGGCTAGAATTCTATCACAACGTGTATTACACAATTTAGGAACTGAGCTAGACATAATTTCTTAGTACGTAACGTGATTCAAATTAGGAGGTATCTTATCTTTTTAATTTAGGAAATATACCATTGCTTCAAGTACATTTAAAAACATCTTGAGATTAAATTTTAAGAGGAAAGACACACGACACTATTGTATTAGTATTGATCATGGAATACTGCATTTGAGCAGTGAAATACAATTGTTATTTAATACTGTGAAACTTAAAGAGTTTTATTTTCTCTGCCAGAGCTACATTTATTAATGTAAATAAACAACAACTTGTTTTAGAAAATAACTGTTACATTTCATATCTTTAATTTCGAAATCTGTCCTGTACGCTTTTGAGCATATTTTATGTAGTTGAATTATTGTCATTTACAGTACTAGTAGAGATGTCATGTTGCCGGGTCAGTTTGTTCCGAAAACATTTTTTTTCAGAAAGTTAGTTGTTAATGTGGATTGGACATAAATAAACTTAGAAATTGAGTCGTAGTATATTGAAATCGGTCAAGTATTTTAGAAGTTATAGTGAGTTAAAATAAGCAACTTCTCATTACTGAACGTATGATATGCAGTTTTCAATAAACTTCGATAACAAGCAGAAACATGTGTTGTTTTGGTATGAATAACAGAGTTTTGTGATCATTCTCCTGCATTTTCGCTCATACTTCGCATTCGATGAAATAAAATATTTTATTCACTCCTAAACAACAAATACCCACTATATATTTCTCTGAGAAGTGGGCTTATATTACCTCAATAAAAGTAGATATAAAAGTCCAACAGGAAATGTAGATTCAAGGACCAGTGTCAACCACAATCACGTACATAAACAAACAAACACAAAGATGAATAAAATGCAAGATATGACATCATAAACATAAAAGGGTTACCGCCTTGGAACGGTCAGTGGCAAAGGCCCCTTGGGGTTAAAACCAGGTTCTAGGATACACCAAACCTCACTCTTACCGTATTGTCATCCCAATGAAACGGGACATTATAACTAAAGATATCCTCTTAGGTTATGTTCTCTAACAAAAAAGGCAGCATTACTAGGAGATATAAGTATAAATTATCATGTATCTATAATATAAAAAAGGAATAGAAATCCACAAAGCAAGTACTCCATGAATTGGCAGAAGCAACAAGAGAATAGACCGATCAACAAGCATGCACAACATGTTTAAATGTTATGACCTTGAGAAATTTAATCCGAGATTCTCTTCGGGCATAAATAGTCGTCCGATTTAAGTTGGGCAGGCGAACACTTGCCGAACATTAGCAGAAGGTCATTGGGTGAGTATAATATATATCTAACAACAAATAAATAAACCGCGGACATTTATGATGATGATCATGATGATGATGATGATGATGGTGGTGGTGGTGGTGGTGATGGTGGTGGTGGTGTTTGTTTTGGTGATGGCCGATTGGGTGATATTGTAACGGTAAAAACATAGGTAATCAGAAATCGAAAATCGTCCAATCATGTCATTTCTTTGAGTTCAACCGGAAGTAAACATAAGTAGGAAATATTGTAATGGTAGCAATCGGCAATTTTCCTTAAATTTCTCTCCACAGAGTGCTTTCATGTACGAACTGTGAATATACTGTGACAAATGGGAATCAGACCAAACGAACGGTGTAAAGGATTTGAATCAATTCGGTAATTTGACAAAGATGCAGACTTCGAAACGAGGTAGATGATCCTGGCGTCAAACAAGCTTCACTACCATGTGTGATATAGATAGTATGGGTATCTTCTTTTTTTTATAATATTTGCGGCTCAAGTGCCAGTGCACCAAAATGTTGTTTGTCCTCTCTTCAATAAATGTCTCCCGTAGCTGGATGACTTTAACGGGTATATTTCTGGTGTACTGGACAGAAAAACGAGACTTTCGATTTTGTGCACTTGGTGGTACTCGCTATGACGCGTGTGACTTTTAAAATTGACCCATGGTTCCCTAAAGGGTCTGAACGTTTTATTTCCATTATATACAATAACGTTTTGCGTTTAAAAACATTTAAGTTGTAATCAAACGATACTTAAACAGCTTCAACGTATTGTTTAATTATTGTCCATAAGAAGATGAATGCATTATAATGGGACAATTGAAAAATCAAGAGAACAGCAGAGTAGAAACAGACTATACAGCGATGTTGCAACAGCATGTATGTCACGATAGATAGCCATCCCGTTAGAGGGAAAACAGCAGATATGGCGGAAGACAGGAGCGAAGGGAGGCGACAGAAAGGATGAGATAAGAGGGTTGAGAACGCGGATCAAAAACATGCAAACAAATTTCACTAACAAGTTTGAAAACTGTAGTTGTAATGTTCATTTTGGTGAATTTGATAGTTTGACATTGACTTCTGGGTCCAGGTTCAGACCCTGGATTTAAAACATATGTTGTCATCTATATATCCTAGGCAACTACTGTGCCTAATATGAACGCCATCCTTCAAATGATGTAGTTGAGACTACGATGGAACAATATAAATGCATGCTGACGCTATTTGATCATTAAAGTCCACTACCTCAAGGTGGAAGATTCGAACATCAACCCATTCCATATTGTATGCATATATCATTACTTAAGGAATGTAGAAAATTTCCAGTAAAACATATTGAAAATCGCTGGTTTAATGTTCATTTTTGTAAATATGACCTTTGGACCTTGACCTTTGGACATAGGTTTCAGACCCTGGATTCGAAACATTTGTTGTGATATACACAACCTAGGCAAACACTGTGCCAAATACGAACACTCTTCTTCAATTAATATAGGGAAAGTTCAGGTTACAAGTAAAACCGACTGAAGGACTGACGCACGAACGAGCGGACGGACGGACACAAAGGCGGGACCGACCACAGTATATCCGCTTTTTTTGAAAAGTGCGGATATAATAATATATATAGCAATGGACTATTTGACGGTGAGTACTGATAGATGAGTTCATTCAGTTTAATAACTGCCAATCTGAAACATGTATTACAATATATTATAATTATTATAGTTATAAATAGTAAGTAATACGTACATTAAATATATTAACTTTTTTTTTATTTAACCATTTTAATATCTGATGATAGAAGATGGGGAGATATGTCAGTATGTTGATTTAAACTGTATAGCCATACGACTTGTAAGACATAGGCCATATACAATGTCAGGCCACTTTCGTGACTTGGGTTCATGCTTAGCTAAATTATTATTGTCCTTGTTTGTCGTAGAAAATGCATCAAAACATTTCCGAAATATATTCACAGTTTTGTTTAAAAAATGATGTGTTAAGCCACCTACAATGTTTTCTTATAGTGTGTTTGTCATATGTTTTTCAACAATGGATATAATGATTTTCTTTTCATAATTATGTAAAATAAATGTTACATGGTGATTTACTTTATTTTTCATAAGTCATATATGACGAATAGTTTAATTGGCGGAGGTTATATGATTAGAACAGATACCTGAATAAGGCAACCGTAACAAGCAAGCGTTCTAACATGAATATCGAGTGGAGAACCAAGCTGATTGTTTGCATCTTAAAATACAAACATGTAAAACGAAATCCGAATTTGGACATCTTAAAATACAAACAACTAAAACGAAATCCGAATTTGGAATGATTGTTAACAGTGACCTGAATTTTAATGTTACAACCGTATATACTGGATGTATTTAGGTGAATTTAAATGTTACAACCGTATAAACTGGATGTATTTAGGTGAATTTAAATGTTACAACCGTATATACTGGATGTATTTAGGTGAATTTAAATGTTACAATCGTATATATTGGATGTATTTAGGGGAGGTCAATTACTTTATGACGAAAGCCCCATTTTAACTGTATGATTGGCCTTGTGCTAGGATGACACCGTGATCAACGGCCCATCTGAGGACTCGATGCTATGCCAAAAGCCTTGCCTGACGCTCAGCATATAAGTGGTAGTGCCAGAACTGGTCGGACCGGTGTCATTATACTATGACTGAATGTGGTATCATATCATATGTCTACGGCCCGTTATTCCAGTGTGGCAGCACTGAGCTCACTGCTACAAGCACCCGTCTTGATGTTTACAACGTGCAGCATGTTTAGTGGTTGACCCATTTACAGTTGGCCACTACGCTTTACTCTTTGATTGTGCGATGACAGAACAGATTGTGGACCGTATGACGACGTCTACCTAAATTCTCAAAGGACGGCAGCGTCCGATGCTTGTCTTAAAGTGTGTCTTGTTATATCCTTAATGGTTTGTTCTCGTGTTGCTCTGGCTTTTGCCAAGTCATTGAGTATTTGCTTTGCGGCTTTCAGGCTTTTGTATTCATATTTACATGATCATTTATGTGTTATACTTACATTGCCTATAAAAGATGAATGAATGGCCACCCTTTTTGTAGTATTATCAATATAAAAAAATTAACTCTTAAACATCATATGAACATTTCTTTATAGTCCCGGATAGAAACATATATTTAAAACCGCTACTAAGTTATATGTAAAAATAAGTATTATTTGCATGACGTAGATACTACTTTTACAACTGCGTGCCTGCACTGGGAAATGAGGTAAATCTGAATTGTATAGCTGCACAATTATTGCCAGATAATTGATAAATACATTTACCCGTGGATTAATTTACCTGTTCAAAGTTTTCTACGTCATCAAATAAAATATTATTCTCGCTTTTCACAAATATTGCAGTGTGCGAATTCTAAATATCTATTGTTGTCTATTGATTTCGATTTAAATAAACATAAACATGTTCATGAAACAAAACATGGCCGGAGAACTTTAATGCTGCATTGTTTGTTAGAGAATATAATCTAGCGGGGATATCTCTATTTACACTGTCCCGTTTTACTGGGATGAGAATAGGGTAAAAGTGAGGCTTGATGCACCTGTAACATCAAAAACCAATACACAGAAACGTTTATTAAGTTTATAAAATAATATTCTAAAATAGTGCATGAGTAGTATTAAAATAAGATTGCAATAGCTAGGTCGGTCGGTACAGTTTATAACTGCTAAACGATACAAGTCATCAAGCGCATGTTTGGACTTGAGAAATACCGTTAAGCCCTAAGGATAACAAAGGTGAAATATTGACATATTTACGGTCACAAAGTGCACCTGTCTGAGAATATTTACAAATTCAATATTAACATTTACCATGCAAATAGATACGATGCTGATTGTCCCTATATAAAGAGCCCATACTAACTAATGATATATTATTTGGTTACCAGGATAAGACAATGCGTCTGTTTTAGGTAAGTAATGTATTTAAAAGACATATGTGGCCACGGTTGTTATAACACTATTGAAAAAAATAAACGTTGTCACTTAGACATAAACACGCCGCGACCGTTTTTTCTTACATTCTTCCCGATTTTTATCATCAGTTCTTCCTACCAATCATTTTAAACCAATTTGGACGACCTCGCTTCTTTCTGTTCAAATGCATTGACATGCCTTACATATTGATAACAATTCACCCTTGTAACACGACGTGCCAAAGTACACATCTGCACAGAAATACAATTGTTCACATGTAAGGGATAGGTGTGCGTTAGAGTGTGCATTATAGTGTGCATTACAACACATATAAACTGTTCACTGTTACCATGTGTAATTACACGTTTGCGTTATCAAAGTGAAAAATGTAAAGGAACTGTTGCTACGTTACCATTTGCAATATTGAAAAACATATTTAATGAAAACTAAAAAAAAAAAGGGTAATCAGCAGGCTTGAACCCCTTTCTCGGCAATAACATGGCGCCTCGATCAACTGCGCTATTCAGGCGTGTGAACCTTTCGTCGCTAATATACATATATACTACATTTTTCAGTAGACTGGTTTACGAAAACGTCATTTCAGCAAGTGAAATGGTAACCTTTCAACATTACAAAATATGTGTTTATACCAATCAAGTTTTACAGACGAGTTCTCTAGGAATTCAAGTTGTAACGCATGCTTATTGCCACTTACATGAGTCACAGTCTGTTAACCATAGACACATATAAAACCCATATAAAAACCTGCCTTTGGCAGCTGAATTATTTTAATATAAAATAACTATCTATTAACAGTATGAATAAGCATTTGAATTCCATTATGTTAAATGGTGATTGCTTTGAATAAATCAATTGATATATTGAATGTATTGAATATGATCCTTAATAAATATAGTATGTGACTACCAGGCTAAGACAAGGCATCTGTATTTATTTTGCAGTCATGGGATAATAACAACGTTTCACAAATCCACCGTGAGACAAGGATGATCCACGAACATCAAATCCCTTTGTTACATTAAAGCTCACAAATGCACTGTCAGATGTAGGCGAAGGAAGAGCGATCAAATTCCCTTTATTACACACCCTAGAACCTGGTTTAAATCCACAGCGACCATTTTGCCCCTGCCCGTTCCAAGGCGGTAGCCATATTGTCAACCCTTTTGTCTGTGTCGTCGTGTCTTGCCTTTTAATCATCTTTTTAAAAAAAGGTGTTTCTATGCGTGCTTTTGGTTGTCTTAGACCATGAGCCAGGCAATTTTTCGCTACCATCTCAGGTGGCAAATTATTACTGGTACCATGTTATGGTGTACATTGTAGAAACAGGAAAATCCATGATAGCAGTGCCAACAGGGTATCTGTTATTAGAGTGATCTCCACCTTTTCAATAAAAATCAGGTTATTTTTCTCTGAAACCTTAAGTGCTAGAGGTACAATTAATTGCATATGGCATACGCTTATGGGCTGCTACAAACACAAATTAAAATGTTGACCATGGGGTCAGTTTTGTCCCCACCCCAGGGGGCAAATATTTACAAAGAGTTATATAGGACAATCTTTTAAAAACAAACCTTTTCTGGAACTACAAGAGCTAAATGTCTAATATTTTGCATGTAGTATAAGCATTTAGTCTTCTTCCTAATTTGCTAAAATGGTGACCCTGGAGTCATGTTTGGCTACACCACAGGTGTCACATATTTACATAGAGGTATATATAAACACCTTTAAAAACAATCTTCTCTGAAAGTAACAGAGATAGACGTCTAATATTTTGCATTTATCATAAGCTTATGATTCTCTACTAAGTACGTTCAAATAGGGACCCTTAATTGGCTTCAGTTTGGTCCTGCCGTGTGGGTTACACTATTACATTGTGTAAAGCCATTAAAGAAAAGCCTTTACAAATCTCCGAATATACATGAGCTAAGTGTCTAATATTTTGCTTGTAGTATAAGCTTCTGGTTCTTTAAAGAAACTAACACGCCAAATAACGACACAATTACACCACATAGCTGTGTATCAAAACTCCATCCAGGTGTTCAAGTCATATAATAATGTATATGTGTCTATTAAACGTATACTAAAGGGTTCTTACAATACCCGTGATTGTTTATGCGTAAAATGAATTATGAGCTGATAACTCTAATTCGACGCTCCAGTTGTGGGGTTCGGTCTGGCTGGTTCAAGATTGTGTAAAACCGTTTATACTGTGTATATTGAGTTTGGATTCTCAAAATATGTAAGTTATATAGAGACCTCATCATCAGTAGGTTTGGTAACGGTGTACATATGTTACAATATGGCTGTTGTTGGCGGGATAGCTACTATAACTAGTTTGTTCAAATGGTGATACATGGGTAAAAGTTGACCCCAGTCACAGTTTTTCATAGAGTTATATAAGGAAATTGCTGTTGTAATTGTTTTTTTAAACTTGTGAGCACTTTGAGGCGAGGCCGAGGCGAAGCCCTTTGGCCTCTTGTTTATGACTTACAACTTATTGGCCCTTATTTCACTTTTCACAGAGTGATGCCTTCTCGTTTGTCTGTTTGCGTGTTTGTTTTTGTGTTTTGTGGTTGACTGTCGTCCTTGAATGCTGCTTTCCCTGTCCGATATTTTTGTCTTTCTTTACAGCTGTACACTCTTTTTTCATAAAATCACTTCAGAGTTAGTTTTAAGAACATCAAGTTTATCTAGAATGGGACTTTTTTTTGATGAGGTATTACATTTTAAAGACCTAAATTAATTAAAACAATTGAAACTGTTATTGTATGTAAATGTCTATTTAAACGATGTTTACAAGTCGTATATTCTATAAATCCACCCACAGAAGACCGCTGTATTTCATAACTTTTCATAGAGTTATATTAAGAAATTGCTGATGGAATAGTTTTTTTAAACTTGTGAGCACTTTGAGGCGAGGCCGAGGCGAAGCCCTTTGGCCTCTTGTTTATGACTTACAGTTGTACACTATTTTTTCATAAAATCACTTCAGAGTTAGCTTTAAAAACAGCAATATTTATCAAGAATGGGACTTTTGATGAGGTATTACATTTTAAAGACATAAATTAATTAAAACAATTGAAACTGTTATCGTATGTAAATGTCTATTTAAGCGATGTTTACAAGTCGTGTATTCTATAAATCCACCCACAGAAGACCGCTGTATTGTCTTGGATAACAATTTATGGACCAATTGGGTATTGAGATGAAGCGTTGGATAAAATACATTGACTACTGCAGCTTTGTCGGCAAAAATGAGAAAAATAGTCCTATATAATTGAATTGGGTTTTAAGGTACACCAACGCATGAAGGGTTATATGGCGCCTAACAGGAATGAACATGCCTGGCTCATCCTCCGGTTACATTGAGATAAAATATAGAGAATGGGCCTAGAACCTTCTCACCTGCAGAACAGCAGAGTTGCTGCAATTTCCGCCACGGCTTTAGTGATTTGAGCGAGATCGCACTTGAAACAATGCAGGGGTCATGATGCAGACATTTAATGAGCATCAACAAATACAGCACTAAAAGGCAATTTAGGTTAACAATGTACAACACTGTGTTAACACTGTACAACAAACAAAATAACAAAAATCAAATTAAATAGTCAATGAATGGGGCAATATACACACATAAATAGTGGTGAATACAAGATAATCGGCCTGGATCGGTTAGTAGGTATTACGGCCTATTGGTTAACTTAAATTGATGTTATGTGTACACAACCTCGCTATTAAACCGTCTTGACAATACAGTGTAAATAAAGGTACATCCCATCAAAAGCAATTCTTAAGCAATAAAGTCAACACCCAGAAAAAGTAATAAACGAAACACATAAATGTTTGTGTAAATATATATACAAATACTTAATTTGACACACCTCAGAATGTTTCCATAAGTTTATTGAATAACAAATGCAGTTGCAGCCAAAGAGAAAACAAATCTAAGATACGATCAAAAAACTTAAGGACGGAAGTTTATGCACTTTCCATTTTCAGGGTTTAAATGGCCTATATTATTAATTTTTAGTTTGTTTTTGTACAAATGTACATCCTTAATTCGCACAAAGTACTATCAATAAAACCATAGTATTGTAGTAGTTAGTACCGGTATGTCAGATATAGTTTTCTGAGTATTCAAATGTGTACTATCCCGATATCCTGGGTACCGATTCTTATGTGTAAGCGCATTTTTGTTGTTGTTGCTGTTGTAGTTTTAACTAACTTCTATATTGTAATTTTATGTAATACTATTAACTATTATTTAAACGAGATATGATGTGAGTACTGGGAATTGTCTTTTATTATTACAAAGACTGCCATTAATTGATATTGCCAATCAAATCGTACCAATGGGATGGGCATATATAAGACTTACAGACATGTCGCAACTCGTGACAGTCCAGACATACTACCGTGCACTGAGAGATTCTTCTCTTGGTACATTTGCGGAGGGAATATACTCCTTAGAACAGCACGCACATGGACTAGGTATGATAAGGGCCCATTTTGGCCCCTATTTAATTTTTGATAAAATATGCATAAATGTTTTGCAAAATACCTATATTTTAACAAAAAAGGAAAACTAAAATGTTGGCTTATCTCATTTTTCAACAAATAAGATGTTTTCAACGCATATATGTTTTTTTAAGAAATTACTTAAAACAGGGGGGTATAGGAAGAAAAATGCAAGCACTCTTGCTCTCATTGTTGTTTTTAATAATGTTTGTACTTTAAAAGTGTTTGCTAATAAATTATAAATAATTACACTATCAAGTTTTACCGTATTAAAACACAACATATGAATTATAAGGGAGATAACTCTGTTTCAGTCTTGACTTTAACCAAAACTACGACTTTTCTCAATGCTAACTTATTTTTGTTAACATTGCAGAAATACTTGTTGTGAGTTCTTATTATTTGATATTAGTATTTATAAACATTTGTTGGTTGGTGTGAACGTAAGGTGCAAATGTCTTATATTATTGCTGGTAACCATGGCAACAGTAGTTTAAATGTGTTTTTTTCACCAAATATTCCTTTTTCTTCAACATTTTCTTCATTTCTTTTTTTGTTTAGAAGCTATGGTTTTATTGCAGATATGTATAGAGTTGTCCTTGTTGTATTCATTCTTAGTTGATGTCATTTCATTGTTACCATGACAACAGACAGTCTAAATAAGTTTCCTTAAAAGTATTTAACAACTTTTTTTAATAGTTTCAAAAAACTTCATACGTTTTAGGTGATACTAATTTTCACTGCTGTTTATAAAATAACAGTATGCGTAACCATGGCAACAATACGCATTCACAATCTGCAATGCTGTTTTTGAAAATTGTAATATATTATTTAAAGGGACACAAGGCAATCTTTAATCAATTATCAGCGTCTCGATTTATTTTACCAGTATCATTTTGCCATGAGCCCTGCTTGGATATAATTAAACAAAACGATGAGTTTTCGTCTTATGACACCGTATGTTTACATATATTACCAGTGCAATATATTCAACAGTTAAAATATATGAAAACCAAATCGCTTTAAAGGAAGTACATCAGGCTTTGCAAAGGGGTCCGACTTAATATTGACAAATAATGATATTTTCTATTTTAAAGTGCCTAAACATAATGAATGATCCTAAAAATGACCCCTTATTTACAAGGAAATTCATTCTGTACAGTAATACTTGCTATCCTAGGTTACGCACCAAGGTTAATTTCAGCATTTTATGCCCGATTCCGTCCTAGCTATATGGTGTATTCGAAGTTTAAACCTGAACAATATGGTTCCAACATTATATTGTGATGGATATAAGTGTTTTATCATGAACTGGAACATTTTTATAATTTAAGATATTTCTAGAAAAATCATGATGTACTCCCTTTATTTAATATTAATGACTGACAAATGCAAGTTGCGTAGAAAAACTAATGGGACGCCACGAGTTTTTCAAAAATCAAAATTGTCCCTTTAAAACCCGATTGCGATACAAAATATGGTCCATACAACTGTGTAACGTTTATACTGAAACATTTGTGATTCCGTGGTCGAGGGGTTAAACCTCACTTGTCACCGCTGCGAGTTCGAATCCCACTGGGATCTGGACTTTTGAAAAAGTGTTGATTCTTACGGATGGCGGTAGATAAACTGTACTGGTTCTACACAAGGACAATGGGGTGGTCTGCCTCTACTACACAAACAAATCGACTGTCATATATTGCCTAAAATGTGCTAAAGAAGATGTAAAACACCATTCAAACAAACAAATCAAAATTTAAAAAAAAAAGTTTTATTTGACTTAGATATGCACATGTGTTCATTACTTATCTGTCCCATTGAGGACATGGTAAAACCTCATAAAAGATCAACAGGGATCATCAGACAACACCATGTATAATATACTCATTTGCAAAAGAAAGTGAACTTTGAGACTGCAATATTTCGTATGTGTCGTGCTCGGCCGTTTCCAAAGGTTCATTGTCATACTCTTTTTTTGAGTTTTGTTTAGAATAAATTATATAAAGTTTTTTTAGAATTAAATTGACAAATTCCTGTCATGTTTGGTACCAAAGTTTGTATCATTCCATTACCAATATCATGTTGTCAAACTCACATGGGTCATACTATAAACTAAAAGATTCATAAACATAGGTACTTGTACTATGAGCTTCAGATGTTTAGCCAAACACATTCAAGTATATGCCAATAATAAAAATATTTATGCCTGACATTATATGAAACAACAATAATTAATATGTTAATTACAAAAGTCTTCCTAACATAAAACCATGTTGCATAGGCTATATAAAGTGATTATTAGGTAACAGGTTTATCATGTTTATACTTCGTTTTTTTTTGTTTTGTTTTTTTTCTTTTTCGTTTTTTCTTTCTTACACAAGTGATATACATAATAAAATTATCTATTATTTGTATTCAATATGAGAATTCTGTATAAATGGCTGTCTTTTAAAGATTTAGCTTGTTTGTGTTGTGTTTTATCATCTCTATTTGTGTAATAAAAAGTCACTATTTAGAAGAGTACGGTTTTTAGGGGAAAAGATAAAGAAAAACAAATAACTATAATAAATAAGGAGAAAAAAAAATTGTGTTGTTTATGTTCCCCACACATAATCACATTTCACATCTCACTCACATCTCACTCATTGTTATATAATATAGAATATCAGACCGTAATGTCAGTTCCTTGGCCAGAATATTACAGAAAACACAAAATACTTCTAGTCTTACCTATGATTTACACTTGACCATTTACAATATATTCAGAAGAAATACATATTGCCTGATATCATGGAGAATAACAACAAACAAGACAATGTGGTTCAGCTAATGTACTTTTTTTTATCAATTTTATTATTTTTAAATTAACCTAACTATGGTGGTATACTCCACCAAAATAGGTATGTATTATATAACAATTAGCTTTCAAATTGCCCTTGTTGAGTTCATACATGTAGGTTCATAGTCAATAGTTGCACTGTGCCCTTGCTTATTTTTGACATGTCTTGTAGAATTCTGTCCAAAAGGAGGCCTGTAGTTCACTGGACTGGTCCTCCATTGAAATATTCTGCAATATACTTCATGTTGTATCCTGTTGGAAATGTACAAAAAAGTGCTGCATATAAAACATAAACCGCCATGAAAACACCAAGAGAACTTCACCATTTTATGTAGTGCATATACAAATATTCCAGCTGTGAACAATACCATAACACAATAAATCATGAATACAAGCCCACCTGTGTTCAGATTCAAAGGTGTTATAAATGACAACACTTGAAGATTGTTAAAAACAATATCAATTTTTAAAGTAATCTGATTAAAGCTCATCACATGCCAAAATGGATTAGAAATGATTAGAATATGACTATGTTGGCCTATTATTTTATTTTCATAGTCACCTTTTTCTATTTAACCATTTTAGTACATTTATTTGGCTCAATTATATGCATTTATTCATACTAAAAATAAAACATTTTTACACCCTACAATACATGAAAAACATATAAATATAGTGATTATATGACATCATACTAATTACATAAAAACATAGAACTTACAGTATTTCCAAATACATGTAGTCATAACACTGGCCACAGCAACACTGACCATGTATTCACCAACACAGCACACTGAAAATTAAATTGCACATTTGTTTCACATAAAAATAAATCACAATATATTAATTCATATGTGAAATAATTTACTGTACTAAACTGAGTTATATTTCATTATTATTCTTATAAAATTGAAAACATTACTCATTTACACTTTTATAATCATGTACACCATTGGTGAACATTTCAACCCATTTCATTCTTTTGAGAAAATATATTAAGAGTTTTTTTCTCTGACACATGACACACTGATCTCAATATACTGTATGTACCCAGGTGTAACCCTGTCATGCAAGTTTTTCTTCTGTAGCCTGTTTATAAATAAACATAATTATAGATTCAAATAAGTTGAAAAATAACTTTAAAAAATTAAAAATACTTCAGTTAAAAGCTAAACTGCATACCGATTGTTAATCAAAGAAAACAATATCATGTCACAATGATATTTCCTAGACAATGTCACTTTCAAGACCATGTCACAATTCTTACATCTTACACATGCTCAGACACTGAAAAAAAACACACAAACTTGTCAAATATTATTTTTTGAATATGAGTTGAATTTGGGACACTAAATCATGAACATTGTGAGTGTTATCATGCATATCAATTTATCACTTGAAATGATGTGTTTGTGTTATTCACTTAAAAAAAGTAAATAGCAATATTCCAAATACCAAATCAGACACCTCATGTTTTATTGCTTAACACTGGATATTGTAATTATAGTCAAATATACAAATATGAATTGAATTATTACTAAAAGCTCATCAAAACCATTGTCTTGGGATATTTAGAGCTGAACCAGAGACATGGGAAGGATAGGAATTTAGGAAGTTGGGAACCGTGCCCCAACTATTACTATCAGATAGAACTGAATTGAATTGGGTTTTAAGGCGCTACCAGATAGATTCATAAATATGTTTACGTGTTTCGCGGATACATGGTATTGATAATTTATTAATATTTTCCATTTTAACTGATTCTGATAACGGAAGTGTCATGCCCTTAGGCACAGAGATGATACCCACTGGCACCATTGAGACTGGAACCACTGATTGCTGGGTTATTAAAATGTTACCCCACCCCCGCAAAAAAACAACCTCTGGCAAGCACAGTTAAAACTACCGGTATAATTGCAGAAATTTAAGGGTTTGTCACTTGGTGTGGGGAGTGAAGTGGGGGGCATATATGGCTCATCCATGATAAGCGCATCTGTGGTCGAGAGGGTAAAGACGTTACGTTTGAAAACTTCACGGCTCTCACCACTGTGGGTTCAGATTAGACAAGGATGAAAGATGCGCGTATCATGGATGTACAACAAATATGAAAGCCTGTCAGACAGGGTCTGTGATTTGCACAAGTTTTCAATAAAGTTGGTGAGTATAACTGAAAAGTAGTATTCTGTTTCTGCATATTCTATCAAACCACCATCCAATGATTATAAACCCCTGCTGGTGATCTAACAAGAGTGTCGGTCCTCTCGCGAAATCACATGACACAACACTTAAAAACTTGCTTTCGTAAGAATTTAACTCTACATTATCACAGAGCATTTCAATAAATTGACATGTGTAATTATAGTATGTGTAATTTACCAATAATAACACTTACCGTCGGAAAATCGACTCATAACGCGTTTATTTTGTCCATGTGTGAACCTGGAAGTAAATGGCGCCATCTATATAAGTACGATAACTCTCCTTAGATACGGTCTTATTTTGTTACGGACGACAACTCTTCATAGCAACACAGCGAGAAAAAGTACCGCTTTTTTAAACACTAAATCATCTGTAGAAAAATAAACCAAAACGGCATCCCAGAGATATTTATAGACTTGGTTTGGATTACCATTATGCACGAATTCTTGAAATATCTCTGGGATGCCGCTTTGGTTTATTTTACAGGTGATGTTTATAATGGCCGTTTTCCACGTTTTTTGCTCAAAACGACCTACCTGACTGCTTTCAAGGCACAATATCGCCCCGTTAGATACGGTTTTGAACATTATTTTGCATTATTATAAACAGATGAAACATTTATCTGGAAATGTATTACATTTTTATCTTGAATTTCCACGTTTGAATTTTTCACAAATCCTGGGGCCAAATACGGCTCTTATCGTACGTAGTCCTTTGCTAGAAAAGAATGACTGTTGTGAACCCCAGCCAGCATCATTGAACTAATACATTTTTAGCATTTTCAATGTATGCATCAACGCAGTGACCCTGCTTGAGCGCATATAGCCTGTAGCCCAGTGGATAGCACGGTGGACTTGAAATCCGGAGAATCCGTGTTCAAGCCTCGCCGACGCAACTGAGTTTCGTTGTTGTGTTATTTGGCAAGAATTCCTCATGAAGACATGGGTAGCCTCGTATGTCTGATCGGAACGTAAATCGGGCGGTCCTGTGGATCAGAATATATTCTTTAAGTTAAAGAACTATAGTAATCTATTTGGTATTAAGATTATGGCAGGTTCCCGGATTCCAAAGTATAGCTCACCTCTCTTTGGGGCGGGTCTTAATAACGTATAATGTGTTGATAATCGCATCCAATTCATTCAATTCTGTTTCTTTTAAAAAGCATCTTCAATGACTTCACACACAAAAGTAAAGGTAAAAGTATACTTTTTGTCAACAACAAAAAATAAGTAAATATTAATATTGAGATCAATGAGGGACAGTTTAAGGCAGTACATATACCATATAGACCCCTGTGTTTCGTGTGATAGTCTGTGTCATTGTCGCTACTACCCCAGTCATTGGCAATACACTTTAGAACTTTCCAATTCGTTAAGCCAATAGAACCAATTCTAAAAAATAGTTGTAATGGTTAGTAGTTATTACAGCAGTCTATGTATTACCCTTAAGATTCTTCTTCGATGTTTTTCGTGCAAATGCATGTACTAGTTTTTCAATATCATATACATACTTCTTTATCATAATTGATGTCGATGGGGTAATTCAAAGTGGTGTTAAACATCGTTAAAATAGACATAAATTGCAATTAAAGACATTTAATTGGATTTTGTGTTTGCATGTGGTTTATTGCTTCGTGTCTTTATATGGAATACATATTCAAAATGTCTTAATCATAATAAAAAAGAGTATGATAATGGACCTTAGGAAACGGCCGAGCACGACACATACGAAATATTGCAGTCTCGGTTTGATTGAGACTGTTCATGAGCGGTAGTGAAATATGCTACCTACCGCTCACGCCCTCTAGCCCCGGGTTGAGCAGAACTCAATATTCATAAAATAAACAGCACACAATTTTAACCATCCCAAAGTATTTAATAACGCATACACCTAAAATAGACACTCTCATTTCCCTTATATAGAATCCTTTGGACTGTTTGTGTCTTTCGTGCAATAAATGTATAGATCAGAAAATTAAAATAATAGTGATGTTTCAATTATTTTGAGGAAGGCTTACACTTCCTGTTCGGTGCGTGCATCCTCTTTTGAGGTTTGCTGAAATTATATATGCAAGCAAAGGCTTAAACGTTGCATAGTACATACTTTTATTAATTCAAAATATAATTTTTAAATCATCGTAGACTAGTTGTGAATGATTCTTACAATGTTAAACATATAATGTAAAAAGAATATTTACTAACCTTAATGCATACAAAATGTGTCAATAGTGGGCGGAGTAATTTATTTCTAATTTTAAACTAAATAATGACTTTAGGCAGGATGCAATGCTGAAATAAAACTTATTTATTCTGTATTAAATAAATATGAATTATAAACTTAATTGCATATTTTAAAAGTATATTAACAATTATCAAAAGATAATAATGTGCAAAAATGAACATCCACAATTTGATGCCAAGGCTACAATGATACACCTACTATTGTTTGAATCAAACTGTATAAGCTACCCGTTCCAGATTGCTATCATGGAAAAATGACATCTACAGACATTGCTCTTTCCAAAAAAATAATCGAACATTTTGGGTCCTGGCTCAAGGCTTAACTGTGGTCCTTGAATGCTGGCTTTCCTGTTCGACTTATGACTGAACGTTTCTTAAAAGCGAAGTTTTACCTCTCACATACTGTCCGAAAACTGTTTTATTTTTGCGACTACTCCGACGAACTTTTGGATTTTTAAGAAACGTTACAGGGATGTTATTCTTGACTGGGTAGCAGTACATAATGTAACTGGGCAGGGTATCATATCATGTGTATACGGCGTGTTATTCCAGAGTGGTAGAACTATAAAGCTATACAGTAGTTCACTGCCATTAATAGACAACGTTTGGATATGACAGGCCTATTGTTAACATCGACGTTAAAACGAGAAATGACATATAAACTGTAAGGGACATAACTGTCAAATACTACACTAGTACAGAACAATGTAGTTATCGCACTGGACAACAATTAGAGGGACAAATGGCAATATTGATGTTTTAAGAAGTCATAGCGTCCCGTTTTTTTTTCTACATAAATTGCATTTGTTCAATTATTAATATTAATTATAAGAATAGTATAAAATAAAATGATTTTGTATTTCATTAACTGTTATTTATATTGCAGCAATAATATATAAATCAAAGGTAAAATAAGTCGGGAAAAATAGGTGTAAAGTCAAAATGATACTGATAAATAAATCGAGATGCTAATTTCGTTTGTTTTTTTCTACATAATTTGCCTTTGTTCAATCATTACAATTAATTATAAGAATAGTATAAAGGAAAATGAGTTTGTATTTTATTAACTGTTAATTATATTACACCAACAATATCTTTAAATTAAAGGTAGAATAAGACGGGAAAAAATGTAAACTCAAAATGTATTTAAATATATGCAAGTACGTGTAAAGTCAAAATGATATTGGATAAATATATCGAGATGCTAATTTCAATGCTTGATGAACACTTCAGAATTGCCATGTGTCCCTTTAAAAGTTGTGACTCTCGCACACAGTTTATGTTTCATTTTTGCACAAAACAATTTGTTACAGTAAGCAGCCTAAACTGTGCCTACAATGATTATGTTATACTCGGCAGATGACAGGACCTTCTGCGTCGAACTGGCGGCAATCTATACTAGGAAAGAATCTCGGAATACATTTCGCAAAGTCAGAAAACAAACAAGTTTACTCGTACATTCGTGAAAATAATAGTTGTCTCACGTCCGTTATTATTTTAAAACAATAAACAAACTCATAAGGAATATATTCAAATAGAAACAATTAGCTGACAACCGTGCAAAACATTAATTACAGAATGTGTCAAAACAGAATACACGTATCATGGACACAGTTGACGGGTAATAACTTAGTGACAGTCGGTACTAAGTTTCCAAATAATGCACCTTTTCTTCTAAAGATGCTCGAAATTTCGTTTCTGTAATAAAAAAAGAAATCATAATATTCCTTATAAACATGATAAAGGGATACGGCATTTTTGTTTTAACTCGCAGAGAGAATGTTGTTTGTTTCATTATAAAACTTGCATGTTTTTTTAATGATAATTATTAATTGGTCCAATTTTAGACCTTGTATTTCGTTAAGGTGGTATGCCATATGATGTACATTCTAAATATATAACTCGTTAGTTTGGTCCGTTATTTCGTATGGCGCTGCTATATGGGGTGGCAAATCTTATTCATGAATTAATGCCGTAAACAATAAAGTAATGCGTTTTTACCTGGGCACTGGGAAGTATACTCCAACGGCTGCTGTCTATGGTGATAAGGGTTGGAAACCTGCTTTCATTAAACAGTGGAAATGTATTTGCAACTTCTGGTATCGCAATATCAATACGAACACATTTAGATTGAATAAGCGTATTTTTATTTGGGCCTGTAATACATGTAATAAGGCTAACACATCTATGTTAAATCGTGTTTTAAAAACATCGATCCAAGATATTCTGATACTAATTTTAAACCATTTAAGGTTGTTTTCATTAATTCTATTGTTGATTAATTGATGAACAAACACATTGAAGAAGGGCAACTTAGAATAAATCGGGTCACATGTCAAAATGGTAATGGTGGCAACACGTTAAGAACGTATAAGCTGTATAATCAGAGTATTGTGTAGTAACGTATTGTCAGCTTATATTACCATTACGTCATCGATCAGCTTTTTCGAAATTTAGATGTGGCGTTGCACTTTTAAGGCTAGAGACGGGACGCTTTGAGAACTTACGAGAAAGCGACCGTGTGTGCGCACGTTGTAAGGCAGATGTAGAAGACGAAATGCATGTGATCCTTAAGCGCAATATGTATAATGAACACAGAGATACATTATTTAAAAAGGCTCTCACAGTCTCTGTTGATTTTTATAATTTTAGTGATTTAGACAAGATGAAGTTTTT
Source organism: Cyrtodaria siliqua (assembly GCA_037043455.1). Taxonomy (NCBI): domain Eukaryota; kingdom Metazoa; phylum Mollusca; class Bivalvia; order Adapedonta; family Hiatellidae; genus Cyrtodaria; species Cyrtodaria siliqua. The sequence continues at coordinate 23,507 of JAWPHD010007429.1, read as the reverse complement.
ATTTTCCAATCAGGAAATGATAAGAGTATGTGCCAAAATCTGTTTTAATATTTTACAATCTAGAAATTATTTTTTATATAAATAATACTGTTTTAACTGAGTGTATATTTAATTTGAATGTGACATGTATTTACTGAACAGTTACTGTTAATCAGTTCATGTCTGGTCTAACCTGATGTGGTAAATGCTTTTTTAGCTTTAATTATCTTGCGTTTATAAATGGACTAAATTGTCCCCAGGTGTTTATTTACAAAATGCATAGCCTGTCCATGCAGACACTTTTAATGGCGTTTTAAACTAATATGTTTACCATGGTTATGATTCACATGAGGGCGATTAACAATGACTGTTCAGCTTTTAGCATATTGTATATAGTGTTTGTATAGACTGAAACATTTTATTCTATGACATATACATGTTGTGATAGTAATAAAACCTTCGTGGTTGGTTCGTTTTGGTTATTGCTTCAACTATTTGTGAGTCTGATGACACGGTTGGTGCAATAGTCCAGCACCAATCACTCAAGTGCAGTTTGTCATATTATGTTATTGTTGTAAATTAAATTTATTTTCATATATAGTCTCTTATAATTCTTTTAGAATGGCATAGTTAAAATCATATGTAATGTTTTATTGTATATACTACTGTACTATGACGAGACTTTAATAAAATATAAAACTATAACAACATCCGAACTCCCGAATCGTATTTCCCGAAAAGATCCAGAAACAAGCTGGAAATAACAGAATGGCTAAGAGGAAAAGGGATCGATACAGATGTTACCGAAACAAAGGTAACACGGTTGTATATATTATACACATATATTTCTCGTCATTTGATTTATGCGACCTGTTCTTGATAATTCAAATATTGTTTCTTCTGTTACAAGCTGAACTGTTGCTCAAGGTGACTGCGAATAAACCAAGGCAGGAATTTTTAACTGATACGATTGCAGCCGAACATGTACACTTTGTTCAGAGATTGCCTGTTTGCCATTGTGAACTAAACCCAGTCGAGCTTATCCAAGGTAGGAATAAATTGCTTTATTACGGCTGACCTTCCAAAGGCATTCTCTCAACTAGTCTATATTAGTTTAAGTGTACATTTTAGAGCTGTGTGATACAATGGCCGTGACAGTTAAGTAGATGGGTCTAAGAAATTACCTGAAAGTCATGGTTTCGAGTCCTTCTATCGTTTTCATTGTGTTGATTTGTTTACCTTCTTTTTATTAAAAAACAGATCATGTCTAACAAGGCACTAAAATTATGTGCAAGCTCTCGATTAGTAAATTCAAACGTGTGTGTTACATCATCGACATTCATTTATAGTCTAAAAATAATAGTCTGAAATCAAACATAACAACACAAACCATATCCTCATCTCCATTTATGATAGTATGTATGCAGAAATGTAACATAAATGTTTTATTAATTTGAGCAAACGAAAAGGTTTATGTTTCACGAAGGAATACTACGTTTAAGCTAGCAGACGTGGGGAGACTCTTTCAAGAAGCCAGGGATAGAATAAAGAAAGAAGATTGGGAGCAAGCAGAGAAACATGTTATAGAAAAGGCGAAGCTAAATTTTGGGACGTTGACGGTGTGCAGTATGAGGAAGTGCCACATGTAAGTTGTTAAATACATTTTAGTGATTAAGATTGACCAGACTTTGAATACTTGTTCGGCACGGGGAGAAAAACAATTCTAGCAAAGAGAAGTTGGATGACGAAAACTTATTGAAATGTATATTCTAGTGAAAATATATAAACACGGAACGAAAACCACTATACGTTACATGTATGTTGTACATGTCAAGTATTTTGAACCATACGAAATGTGATTCATGAAAAATGTCGGCGTACTCATTTCTCTAATTTACACATGTTTTAATAAAAGATACTTTTATGTTACTTTTTAGAAAAAGTATGATTCTAAGCAGTATGATGTTGAATATGGCATACACATCTTTTATACGCCCTCTCTTCTATTTTAAAGGGATACACGACGATCTTGATTTTTTTAAAAGTTCGCTGCGTCCCGTTAGTTTGTTTTACATAACTTGCATTTGTTCAATCTTTGTTATTAATTATCAGCATAGGATAAATCAAATTATTTCAATTATTCCTGATTATATTGCACCAGCAACATCATGAACATATTAACACTTATCGTAGAATAAAGACGAAAAAAAATGAAACCTCAACATTTTATTTAATTATGGGCAAGCAGGTTCAAAGTCAAAATTATATTTGATAAATACATCTAGACGATAATTTCAATGCTTGATATACACTTCCGGATTTTCGTGTGTCATTTAAAATAAAATTGCGGAATAATCAAAGCAAGATTAATTTTAAGCCTTTTCTGGAGGCAAGTCCCTTTAAAAAAGTTAATTTTTATTATAAGGCATTGAAACATATTTTTTTTTTTTTTACGGGTAATTATAAAGTATGACGACAATGTTGACGAGGAAGACGACGACGACGAGGGGGAGGAGGACAAGGTAGACGACGAAGAAGAGGTAGAAGAAGAAGAAGACATGTTTAATGCGGATTCAGTTGGTGATGAAATTGGCGAAGCTTTGAGCGATTACGACAAATGCACGAATCAGGGACCATCTGTCGATTATACAACAAATGAAATTGAACCAACTTGCATTAAAGATGCGGAAGAAATGAACGAAGATGCAGACGATGCAGACGATACAGTATGCAAAAAATATAAAATGCAGTTCCTCCTAGCAAATTAATTTATAAAGAAATAGGAAAAATAAGGAACTAGACAATCAATCAATTTGTGTGACTTTTGTGATTGCTGATACCATGCATGCTGTGAAGGTCTGAACGATATATCCCCTTTAGACAACGCCCTGTATTCCTGTTTAAATTGTAAATGTATTTTTAAAACAAAATAAGTATAGTAATTTATTTTAACTGCAAGTGTTTTAAATTGATTTAATTATATCTTAATCATGTCAAATTCCAATGATATCACATATAATATTAAGCTTTCATTTATCACTTGTGTTGTGCTATTTAGACATACTGTTCTTTGTCGTCTTATGCAATATTATTAAACACCAATGTGCAATACTGTTTACTGTTATTGCGTTTACTTTTCTAGAAATCATGTTACTTATTACATACCTTTACTGGTATTTATATGCACATATAAACGTGCCAATACATTTGTTCTCTGATACAAATGCACATATACATTCAACTCACCAGACTTGTAAATGCGTATATTTTTAAGCATACTTTATTAGCGATTGTTGTATATATATATTTGGTCTTTTAAAATAGTGATTTTAAAAGCGTGATCTTGTGCATGTGCATGCAAACTAAATTTCAACAATTTGTCTAAGTTATCGTTGTTTTTAAATTTGTTTTGTTATGCTTCACTGTACGCTTTTTATGTCGAAATGTACATACACAATACAATATATATGATTTTCTAAAATACAATTACATGTAACACAGTAATGAATGAATAAATGAATGGTGTTTTACGGCACGTATACATATAAATAGATAATATTGTGCGCAAAAACCGACGAAAGATGAAAAACTTCAGTAGTAATTAAAACTAATGTATAAATATTAAGATAAAACTATTAAAAAATAAGGGATGATATGGTAGTCATATAAACTGTATATGTAAATCAACAAAAGCCCGTCAACGGGTATATAAACAAGTAAATATATATAAGAACACATTGTAATGATTTATATAGTCTGATTTATTTTAGGAAATCTAAAACAAGACTAAAATATATAGTACCAAATACCTCTTTCATAGTATTAACATTGTAGTACCTCTGACACATAGGATCAAAGTCTACACATTCCAACAATATGTGTTTGACCGTTAACGGTGCAAAGCAGGGTATACATTCTGGTAATTTCTCAGTCCGTAATAAATACGAATGAGTATAACGTGTATGCCCTATCCTGCACCGGGCTAGGACAACTTCTTCTCGACGAATGGGTATACTAGCAGACGCATTGTTTCCAAGTAACGATTTAATTGAATGGAGTTTATTGTTAACCGGCTTTCCAAGAGTTACGAATAAATGTGTTAATAAAACTTTTAAAATCAGTATAAGGTAGTTTAGCATTAGATATATGTAAAACTAATGCTGCTTTAGCAGCACCATCAGCTCTATCATTACCACGTATTCCTACATGGCTTGGAAGCCAGCAGAAAATAATAACATTATCAACTATAAGAGAATTGTACTTTTCTAAAAGCTGAAGCAAAACTGGGTTATATTTACACAGTGCTTGAAGAGATGCAAGGGAACAATTACATGTACACACAAGTTTATCGAGGTTGTTATCTTTTATGGTATATCATCAAGAACATCTGCCACCTGCCCATAATACCAACTCTCTGGTGGATTTTAGTTTCCAACTATGAGCCGTGTGCTACAACAACAACCTACTCCAAAGTGGATATTTTATTTTTTTTAATATAATTCTAGTCGTGTAATTCTAAAAAAACTAGATAAATATATATTATTAGCAAGACACATGAAACAAATTCTAGTTTGATCTTAAGGCATTGAAAACAAATTTAAAATAAATTGACGCCGACTCCCATCCCATCAAGTAAAATGTAATATATTATTGAATGAATGAATGGTGTTTTACGGCACGTCGACTCATAAATAGATCATATTGTGCGCAAAAACTGATGACAGATGAAGAAATGAAGTAGTAATTAAAAATTAATGTAAATATATAAAGATAAAACTATTTACAAGTAAGAGATGATATGGTAGTAATATAAACTTTGTATATATGTAAATCAACAAATGCCCGTCAACGGGTGTATAAACAAGTAAATATATATAAGAACATTATAATGATTTATAAAGTCTGATTTCTTTCAAGAAATGTAAAACAAGACTAATATCTATAGTATCAAATAACTCTTTCATAGTATTTACATTGCAGTATCTTTGCCGCACAGGATCAAAATCTATATCTATTCAACGGTTGTATTTTCTATTTAGCTACACCCCTGTACTTTCAATTATTATAGAAATTGAATTTAAAATCAATTCTCACATCCATCCCACTTTGTATTTGTTATTATATTATGTTTTAAGCTTAACAGTACATCACGGATAGCTTAATTAATTTCAATTTAAGCAACACGAGAAATAATACCAGACTTCACCTTTAGGTGACTGCAGCGATCTGTTTATCCTTCACTGCTAAAATAGACTGACACAAATCGATGCAAGGGCCTGTGCGACTTCAAACAGACGATTTATTTATAAAATTGGGAGATCAAAACTGAATGGGGGATTTCTAAATGTGACTCCTGTGACAATATACAGGCAGGATAAGCTTGCTCTTATGAATTTGCCATTACCACCAAAAAAGATCTACAGATCGATATGTAGCTTGTATGGATTGATGGCATATTAATGAAATAATCGCCGAAAACACTTTGGCTGAAACAAGCGCCCCAAAGGGATGTTCTGTTCAGCAAAAAGAAAGCACTAAAGAATGATGGTCTGGGCAACAAGGAAGAATCGATCAGTACCATTTACTGACGACAAAATCAAAATCTTAAAAGAAAAGTCATTACTCGGAGATGGTATGTTAACACTCATTAATTACTTAAAATGTTTTGCTGTACTCGTCAGCTTAATCTTGGATTGGAAGTTGGATCTGCATTTGTACACAAAATGAAATATTAATTTGAATCTGATCATTCACTTTCATGACTTGACAATAATTGATTTTTTTACATTATGTAGATGCATATGTACATCATATATGATTCTGAAATACCAAACGTTGTCTTCTTAACTTATTTAATTAATTAACAAGCGCATAGCCAGATATAAGAAAATGCTCCTTTGAAGAAAAATTGACAACCGTCACTAGCAAAAAAAATGTGGAAGCTCCGTCTTCGGTCTGGCTACGCAAAGATCCTGATTTGCGAAGATACTGACTCATTGTGTCCTAAAAAATGACCTGTTTGTATTTTAAATACAGAGAGTACGTCATCAGTATTACGACAGCAGTATACATTAATGACGTCACAACAAGTTTTCAGTGGCGTAGCTCAGAATTTAAAGTACACTAACAAGAATCTTAAATGAAAAATAGTAGTAATATTCACATGCACTGACAAGATGGTTAAATGAAAAATAGTAGTGATATTCACATGCACTGACAAGATGATTAAATGAAAAATAGTAGTGATATTCACATGCACTGACAAGATGATTAAATGAAAAATAGTAGTGATATTCACATGCACTGACAAGATGATTAAATGAAAAATAGTAGTGTTATTCACATGCACTGACAAGATGATTAAATGAAAAATAGTAGTGATATTCACATGCACTGACAAGATGATTAAATGAAAAATAGTAGAGATATTCACATGCACTGACAAGATGATTAAATGAAAAATAGAAGTGATATTCAAATGCTCTGACAAGATGATTAAATGAAAAATAGTAGTGATATTCACATGCACTGACAAGATGATTAAATGAAAAATAGTAGTGATATTCACATGCACTGACAAGATGAATAAATGAAAAATAGTAGTGATATTCACATGCACTGACAAGATGATTAAATGAAAAATAGTAGTGATATTCACATGCACTGACAAGATGATTCAATGAAAAATAGTAGTGATATTCACATGCACTGACAAGAATCTTAAATGAAGAATAGTAGTGATATTCACATGCACTGACAAGATGATTAAATGAAAAATAGTAGTAATATTCACATGCACTGACAAGATGATTAAATGAAAAATAGTAGTGATATTCACATGCACTGACAATATGATTAAATGAAAAATAGTAGTGATATTCACATGCACTGACAAGATGATTAAATGAAACATAGTAGTGATATTCACATGCACTGACAAGATGATTAAATGAAGAATAGTAGTGATATTCACATGCACTGACAAGATGATTAAATCAAAAATAGTAGTGATATTCACATGCACTGACAAGATGAATAAATGAAAAATAGTAGTGATATTCACATGCACTGACAAGATGATTAAATGAAAAATAAAAGTGATATTCACATGCACTGACAAGATGATTAAATGAAAAATAGTAGTGATATTCACATGCACTGACAAGATGATTAAATGAAAAATAGTAGTGATATTCACATGCACTGACAATATGAATAAATGAACAATAGTAGTGATATTCACATGCACTGACAATATGAATAAATGAAAAATAGTAGTGATATTCACATGCACTGACAAGATGATTAAATGAAAAATAAAAGTGATATTCACATACACTGACAAGATGATTAAATGAAAAATAGTAGTGATATTCACATGCACTGACAAGATGATTAAATGAAAAATAGTAGTGATATTCACAAGCACTGACAAGATGATTAAATGAAAAATAAAAGTGATATTCACATGCACTGACAAGATGATTCAATGAAAAATAGTAGTGATATTCACATGCACTGACAAGATGATTAAATGAAAAATAGTAGTGATATTCACATGCACTGACAAGATGATTAAATGAAAAATAGTAGTGATATTCACATGCACTGACAAGATGATTAAATGAAAAATAGTAGTGATATTCACATGCACTGACAAGATGATTAAATGAAAAATAGTAGTGATATTCACATGCACTGACAAGATGATTAAATGAAAAATAGTAGTGATATTCACATGCACTGACAAGATGATTAAATGAAAAATAGTAGTGATATTCACATGCACTGACAAGATGATTAAATGAAAAATAGTAGTGATATTCACATGCACTGACAAGATGATTAAATGAAGAATAGTAGTGATATTCACATGCACTGACAAGATGAATAAATGAAAAATAGTAGTGATATTCACATGCACTGACAAAAATCTTCAATGAAAAATAGTAGTGATATTCACATGCACTGACAAGATGATTAAATGAAAAATAAAAGTGATATTCACATGCACTGACAAGATGATTCAATGAAAAATAGTAGTGATATTCACATGCACTGACAAGATGATTAAATGAAAAATAGTAGTGATATTCACATGCACTGACAAGATGATTACATGAAAAATAGTAGTGATATTCACATGCACTGACAAGATGATTAAATGAAAAATAGTAGCGATATTCACATGCACTGACAAGATGAATCAATGAAAAATAGTAGCGATATTCACATGCACTGACAAGATGATTAAATGAAAAATAGAGCGATATTCACATGCACTGACAAGATGATTAAATGAAAAATAGTAGTGATATTCACATGCACTGACAAGATGATTAAATGAAAAATAGTAGTGATATTCGCATTCACTGACAAGATGATTAAATGAAAAATAGTAGTGATATTCACATGCACTGACAAGATGATTACATGAAATATAGTAGTGATATTCACATGCACTGACAAGATGATTAAATGAAAAATAGTAGCGATATTCACATGCACTGACAAGATGATTACATGAAAAATAGTAGCGATATTCACATGCACTGACAAGATGATTAAATGAAAAATAGTAGCGATATTCACATGCACTGACAAGATGATTAAATGAAAAATAGTAGCGATATTCACATGCACTGACAAGATGATTAAATGAAAAATAGTAGTGATATTCACATGCACTGACAAGATGATTAAATGAAAAATAGTAGTGATATTCACATGCACTGACAAGATGATTACATGAAAAATAGTAGTGATATTCACTTGCACTGACAAGATGATTAAATGAAAAATAGTAGCGATATTCACATGCACTGACAACATGATTAAATGAAAAATAGTAGCGATATTCACATGCACTGACAAGATGATTAAATTAAAAATAGTAGTGATATTCACATGCACTGACAAGATGATTAAATGAAGGAAGAGTAGTAGTGATATTCACATGCACTGACAAGATGATTAAATGAAAAATAGTAGTGATATTCTCATACACTGACAAGATGATTAAATGAAGAATAGTAGTGATATTCACATGCACTGACAAGATGATTAAATGAAAAATAGTAGTGATATTCACATGCACTGACAAGATGATTAAATGAAAAATAGTAGTGATATTCACATGCACTGACAAGATGATTAAATGAAAAATAGTAGTGATATTCACATGCACTGACAAGATGATTAAATGCAAAATAGTAGTGATATTCACATGCACTGTCAAGATGATTAAATGAAAAATAGTAGAGATATTCACATGCACTGACAAGATGATTAAATGAAAAATAGTAGAGATATTCACATGCACTGACAAGATGATTAAATAAAAAATAGTAGTGATATTCACATGCACTGACAAGATGATTAAATGAAAAATAGTAGTGATATTCACATGCACTGACAAGATGATTAAAGCCACAAATGTGTTTATAGTTTTGAAATTAATATTAGGAATAATAGGTTTAAATAAATTTCATTAGTTCAGGTAACCCGGAAGCGTTGCTCAACACAATGTGGTATAACAATACACTTCATTTCGGTTTACAACGGAGACAAGAACACCAGTCTATGTTGTGGGGTAATGTAGAACCACTGGCAGCGAATGTTTAGTTTTCATAGAGAGAGCTACAAAGGCAAGAAATGATGCTGAAAGTGACCCAAGAGGGTTTCGCCCAAAGACGTTCTCTCAACTAGGTGATTATAAAATTATATAAATTTACAACAATAGTAATAATAGCATATCTTTTTCTTTCTGTTGAAAACTTGACCTTAACTACCAGGCAACATCGTAATGGATTGTTGTTTGAAGCAGGTGTAGTACATTTCTACTTAAACACATTGCACGATAAGATTAATAGTATTTAGGGAAATACATAACTGATCTAAATTTCCATTGATTAACAGATCTCTGCATAAATGTTTGAAGTTATTTTCAGTTTTTCCTAAAACTAAATTTCTTCTTGATTTCAGATGACCGTTAACTGTTCAGTTACGATGTATAAATCCTACGCCGATAAACGCCCTGAATCAATGAATAAGCCAGAAGCAAAGTTCTACCTCGTCAAAAATAATAGACATGGAAGAACTCCAAACAGTTTTTGGTTGATAAACTCTCCCATTGAAATCAACACTCTGGGGTCAATCGCTCGAACTATGAGCGAGAAGGCAGGCCTTTCTGGGAAACAAACACACCACTCAGGAAGGAAAACCTAAATTACTAAACTGTTGAATGCTAACGTTCCTCCACAGTTTTCTGCACATAACAATTTAATGAGTCTAAACCATTATAATAATGTTAGTATTAAAAAGCAAATGGAAATGTCCACTGTTCTTCATACTGTAAATTCAAGTGGTGATAGCCGTGGTAATATTTTCAGATGATTTTAACATGCAAAAAAATGATTCTGAGTTTATCGGTGTCGCACAGGAAGTTACTTTATCACAGGAAATTACTTTCTCACAGGAAGTTGATAGTTCATTGGAAGTGATACGTAATTATGAAGAACGTAAATCTGTTGTTAATCAAGTAGTAGAGCTGCCCGTTATGCAAATGCCCGATGGCTCTCTCAAGATCTGTAATACAGTAAACAGCAGACGAAATGCAGAATCTCTGTTTAAATGCCGTAAATATTATTTTCTTAAGTAGGGATCTGTATATTGGAATTATGAAATTTAGGGTTGTTTATATATCTGCCCGTTACGCAATCGTCTGGTGGCTTACTCGTGATCGTTAACGCAATAAACAGCAGACTAAATCCAGTTTCTCTGTTTCGAAATTGTACATTTGATAATGTCGTAGATATTGTTTTTAGGTAATCGTAAATTTTAAATTTGAAAATTTAATGTTTAATCGTTAATTGAAATTTGAACATGTAACGAATTTAAATATGTCAGTAAACTTATTACTGTTATCTTGTATTGAGTTTTATCTCTAACAGGTATATAACAAAAAAGTCATTAAACGGCGATGTTGTGCCTTAAGTGGTTATTGGCACTCCTCATAATATATTTTCACTCGGTCTGAAGCTCTCGTGCCAATATAGTATGAGTAGTGCAATTACAACTTAAGGCTAGCCATTACCATTTAAAGGGACACTGTCCGGAACTTTTAGCTTATAAAACACACACTAATTATGTTTGCACACATTACACACCGAACATTACTGAATATTTACTAATTAAAGCAGGATTGTTTGACGGAATTCAATCGCGGTACAAAAAAAAAGAGAAACCATTTCGGGCGTTTGAACTCGCAGCCCAAACTAAAATTACACTCGCGGTAATAATAGTGAACGTAAAGTTTCGACCTAGCTCCCAACTGAGCTAAGCGGGCTATACATCTTAAGCCCTAAAATACTATGGTCAAATACTAATGCGCTAATGGAAGTCACGTGATCGCAGAAAAGGTATATACGGTGGGTCCCACTTTATTTACAAATAATAATTTAAGATTTTTTTTTTCAAACTCACGAATGTATTACTACAGACTTCTTAGTGTCTATGCTCATGTTTTCATGTATTTATTTCACTGAATAAAAGTCAGACAGTTATTTGGTTATGCTCCCTATCTGCTTACTTACAGACAGTGTCCCTTTAATAACTTTTTATTATTACATGTGCGACCTGATGGACTTTATACTGATGCATCTTTAGGTGCGTTCAAATATATGTTGCGTTATTTTGTATCATAATACAGGTAACAAAGACACCATGTGCTCAAGAAGTCCCCATGGTACAGTGGTTGATTAGTGGTTGATTAGTGGTTGATAAGTGTTGATTAGTGGTTGATTAGTTGTTAATTAGTGGTTGATTAGTGGTTGATAAGTGGTTGATTAGTGGTTGATTAGCGGTTGATTAGTGGTTGATTAGTGATTGATTAGTGGTTAATTAGTGGTTTATTAGTGGTTGATAGTGGTTGATTAGTAGTTAATAAGTGGTAAATTAGTGGTTAATTAGTGGTTGATTAGTGGTTTATTTAAGAAATAAGAAATACGTACCTGTGTTTTATCGGTGAATAAAATACAGTTAGGAGTTCGGATGCGTAGTAATTAAATCACGAGTGCGTTAGTACGAGTGATTTAATCACTCGCATCCGAACGACTAACTGTTTTTATTTAAGAAATAATAAATACGTACCTAACGCACTCGTAATTTAATTACTACGCATCCGAACTCCTAACTGTATTTTAATACAGGTACGTATTTATTATTTCGATTCCAACACAAAAATAACGCAATTATTTACGCTATTGTGGGGGCACGATATAATATCTCGGAGGTCATGGTAATCAGGCTGCTTTGTTTACGTGCTGTTCCATTGGGCCCTCGCGTATGCAAGTTCTGCGCAGTAAAGTATGTTTATATACACTAGAAGTCACGTGACAAACCATGAAGTCATTGTTTACGTCATATAATTGTAGACGTCTAAACGTTCTCAGCTTGTTCAAGATGCTTATTAATGTTATATGTGCTGATGCATATAATGCGTTTATATCGGAGCGTGTGTGCAAGGAGCATGGCAAGTTTGTTGTAATAAACATTTCATTAAAATTACTGTTGAGTTTGTCTTCGTAACGTTTATTTACCAAGTGATGTCATGTAACGTGGCGCTTCAAATGGATAAAATATACGCGGGGAAATAATGGAACAGCCATATTTTATCGTAGAACAACATACGGTTGTTTCTCTTATTTGTGTATATTAAAGACTGCGCGGGTGGTGTTAGAATCACCGATACAATACGTATTTATTATTTCGATTCGAACACAACAATAACCCATTGATTACGCTATTATGGGGGGCACTATATACTATCTCGGAGGTCAAGGTAATCAGGCTGCTATGTTTACAGACAGTTCCATTGGGCGCCCCCGTATGCAAAGTTCTGCGCGGCACAATTTTTTAAATACACTCATAGTCACGAGACAAACAGTTATGTCATTGATATAGCTTCCGCTGTATGACGTCAAACGTTCTCAGCTTGTTCAAGATGTATGTATTTATGCATATGATGGGTTTATATCGGCTGTGTGTGCAAGGTTTGGGAGCATGGCAAGTTTATTGTAATAAACATTTCATTAAAATTACTGTTGAGTTTGTCTTCGTGACGTATACTTAACAAGTGACGTCATGTAACGTGGCGCTTCCATCGGATGAAATATACGCGGAGAATTAATGGAGCAGCTGTATTTTATCGTAGAATAACATACAGTTGTCTCTCTTCTTATCAATAGGTATATCAATAGTATACGACGCGTACCGAATAAATATATTTTTTTACGAAATACGGTTTGTGTCTCTATTTAGACTTGTTATTATTTATAATATCATTGTGACTGCCCCCACACCCCTACCCCTTGCCCAGACCTCCACTACCCCTTCTCAACTCCGGACCATAATTACAAATTGAAATATATTATTTGATTATATCGGTCATTAGTTTCATTGTTTAATCCAATTTTCAGTTTTCAATTTTTAATAATGTTGTTTGTATTGTATTGTACTTGTTCCTCATGTTTGCACCATGTTGGTGCCTGAGAGTAATACAGTTTATGTTGTTGTTGTTGTGGTCTCTCTTCTTTGTGTATACGAAAGATTGCGCAGGTCGTGTTAGAATAGTGGTTAATTAGTGGATGATTAGTGGTAAATAGTGGTTAATCATTGGTGGAGTAGTGGTTGATTAGTGGTTAATTAGTGGTTAATTAGTGGTTGATTAGTGTTTAATTAGTGGTTAATTAGCGGTTGATTAGTGGTTAATTAGCGGATGATTAGTGGTAAATAGTGGTTAATTATTGGTGGAGTAGTGGTTGATTAATGGTTAATTAATGGATGATTAGTGGATGATTAGTTGTTAATTAGTGGTTAATTAGTGGTTGATTAGTGGTTAATTAGTGGTTGATTAGTTGTTAATTAGTGCCTGTAAATTAGACAATCAATGGTGCTAGCACCGGGAATAGCAAACATTTTTTTCTGTAAAATGCCACGCTCCTCGTGTACAGGTACGACGTTCACAACTCGATGTCACGACGTTCACAACTCGATGTCTCTAACGTAACTTATGCCCTGCACTATCTTTGATCACTAATATACCCGATTTCGTCATGAGCTGGTGAACCTGAAATTATGAATGAAAACATGAATTCAAAGCGGCATGCGATTTAAGTATAGCATGTGTAGCTTAAAGTAATATCTCAGATAATCGCAACTCTGAGCAAAATTGTTGATTTCAGAGATTTTGATCTTGAGTAATGAATTTTATATCAGGTTGAGAACGCAATAACTTTAGCAAACGGATTACACTCTTCATCAGCATTGATTTGAATGTTTTTTCTTCAATAAGATCTCGGACAAGTTCAGAAACGAAATTTTTCGTTACAAAGGCTTCTTTAGGAAACTTTAAAATCGTGCACGCTGTAACTTTAGTCAAGTGATGTACATCAAACTTAATTTGATTTTTTAATTTGAAGCTTCAAAGTAGAGTTCCGCTTAATTCGGTGCTAGGGGAGTGAAAGGTGTTGTATCTCATATTACCACCCATGAGCAGTCTCAATAAAACCGAGTCTGCTACTTTTCTCTCTTGTTTGTGTTTGTTGCTTTAGAGGAATCCACGTTTCAGTATTTATTGATATTCACACGAGCGTTTGTTTATTGCTGTGTGGTGACTGTAAAACGTCGCCACAACTACAAATCAGTAGTTACTACTTACTGATCCTTTGGTATAATGCATCAAGCCCAATCTTTGTGTCTTTAAAGTAGAATACCGCTTAAGCCCGTGTCAGTTGGGTCGACAGGTGTTGCACCTTATATTACCTCTCATGGACATATTTAATAAAAGCGAGTCTGCTATGTTTCTCTCTTTTGTTTGTGTTTGTTGCTTCCAAGGAATCCCCTTTTCAGTTTGTTTTCCTTATCCAGAACGGGGTTGACTATAACCAAACCCGATGTTATGTAGTTATAGCCTGGTTATTGAAAAAAAAAGCGAATTCAGGCATGTGCACACGATTTTTACTTAAATGGGTTTTTAACGTTTGTTGGAATAAGATCTTTAAACGTTCGACAATGGGCATAATCAACGCAAGTAATACAGTTTGTTTTTTATAGGTAACGCCAACTGGTCGGTTCTATGTATTTATTTAGTGTTTTTTTATATTTCCGTTAAATAAAGTCGACAAATAATTTTACGAAATGTCCATGTTGACAAATATTAGAAGATGCCAACTAATTTCCTATCTAGCGTTTCATCAAAATGTAATTTGGCTGAATGAAATCACTGTCTATCTCAGTATCGATTTGTGCAAGGTTTCCAATCATTCGCTACATTTCGAATAAATGTTCTAGACAAGTTTCTAATGATTGCGTTAATTAGTTGACAATTACATGCGTTGTCGTGGCATTTAGATATGTCGGTATTAATAGTGCTACATTACGATAATAATAAAATTACCGAACACAAGGTGTACTTTTTGATATTAATTGCCACTAATTACACATATAATTTATACTCGTATTGAAAATTTGCCATAGCATTTTGAAATACTCAATGGTAATTGGTTAATTTAGGAAGTATTAAATTAGGAAATAATGGTTTTATATTGTCCAAGATCAATACCTGGTGGGCGAGACTTGAAGTTCATCGATACCAAGGGCCACATGCCCGCAGTTTCGATGTGTTTCAAGTCCTAAACACCAGGCCTGGAATTCACTAACCATCTTCAAACAATTTTTAGACTTGAACTCAAGTACTGAAAATTCGTTCACAAATATTTCCATGACCTTCAAAGATAAACAATCGTAAGAAGTTGATGTTTATTAGTATGCATAATATTTATACATACCAGCTTGTTATGAACGTTTATTCTATAAACTTTATATTTGTGATTGAAATTTGCGTCTCAGCTTGGGATTAAGTCTAAGAATATTCTCAAGAATGGTTGGTAAATTCCAGGCCTGGTTTGGATCTCGCACAATATAAGACCCCTTGAAATACTTTATTTCTTATCTGACATGGAGTTTTTATGTAGCATGTTGAAAGAAATTGCACAAAATACAAGCAAATTCTCACAACTTACATTGTATGCCTATCTCCCAACATAAACGAGGAGAATATACAGCTTCATCCTATCTAAATGTGTAGTTGGAACGTATTCCACTGCATTGTTGTTTTGCATCTGACGTTTAAAATGCCGTCTTAACGGTTAACTTGTTTCTGGCGTTTACAATAACGTCTTAATGGTTGACGTACATGATGTCAGAGGTATTTTAAGACCTCTGAAATAACCAATCAACATTGAGAATTTTAATAAACCTTGTTAGATTTTCCTATCTAGACCTCTGACCAGCTACTAACGTTTTGCATGTTTCCCTGCATACCGGATGTTGCCGCGCGTGAATTTTATCTCGACCCTAGGGTGAGACGGAAATATCTAGCCCCGGTAAAATGACGGATATCTTTGTCCGGTATGCAAGAAAAGTCATTCAATCCCCCATGTAAAACGTGGATAGCCGTATCCAAGAATATAAGAATCTTTCCTGGGTATCCGCTGAAGGTTGGGAATACCAACCCGTTTCTTATAAAAAACAAATGCCTCCAGTGAGATTTGAACCCACGACATTATCAAATTAAACCGAAAAAGGGCCATAACTCCGGTGTTACTGGCTCGAGCTGACTGGTTTTCAACTCGTTTTATTGATATCAACAATTTGGCCAAGATTGGAAAAGATCGAATAAAAAATGAAGGCGCTAGAGTGTTCACAAGGCTGAAAATGACATGTTTCAATAATTCCAGGGCACATAACTCTGGTGTTCCTATTCCGATATAGCTGGTGTTTCAATTTATCCGAGCTGTCATTGATATTAACAATCTGTTAACGTTTAGTAAAGATCGAATGAAAAATGAAGTCCCTATCGTCTTAACGAGGCAAAATATAGCATTTTAAATTAAATAAAGGACTATAACTCCGCTGGTACATGGATCGATCTAGCTGGTTTTCGAACTAGTCCGAGCTTCCATTCATATTAACAATCTGGTAAACGTTGGTAAATATCAGATGGAAGATTAAGGCCCTATCGTCTTAACGAAGCAAAATATAGCATTTCTAACTACACCAAGGGCTATAACTCCGCTGTTACTAGTCCAATCTGGCTGGTTTTCAAATTTTCCGAGCTTTCATTGATATTAACAGTCTGGTAAAGTTTGGTAAAGATCGAATGAAAAAGAAGGCCCTATCGTCCTAACGAGACAAAAGTTAACTACGGAAGCACGGACAGACGGACGACGGACAATTCGGCATACCATAATTAATATTGCTGCTTATTGTTTATAACCACTCAATAATGTTTAAGATTGTCCCCCTCCCCGCCTGCTATCCATATTTGGATTCTACGTGACAGGTCTTGTTTTAATATACAGTCAAATATGTATTTAAAACTACTAAAGGTAATAGATAGCAAAAGTAGTTTCGTAACACATTTGGTCTCTTCTTACAGGCGCATGTTAATCTAAATAATACGATAATGAACTGAAAGCTGGTCTCTAAGGGCATATATTCTCTTAATAAAGGCTAACTCGTGAAAATTGTATCGATATAGTTTGTTTCCGATGTCAATGCAATCATGATTACGGACTGTCACTCTTGAACACGTTTGATTGTTTAATGCAAATATTATCGATATAGTTTGCTTCCGATGTCAATTTAATCATGATTACGGACTGTCAGAAAGATGTGTCATTAAAGGAGTATTAGCTAAGGAGTGGAAATGATTTTTCTAAGTATTTACACAAACATATATTTAAGCTAACCAGTAGGCCGCATTTCTTACTGACCATACCAAGTCGATAACACTGTCTGCCCACTCTGTATGTTGAGCTTGTTCCTTCTATTGACTATTTAGCTTGAACTATGCATTTTACAATAACTCCTTGAATACACGTCATTAACGATATTAAAACATGTAAATCCATACAATAGTTATCCCAACTCATTTACAACAGACACTCATTTTAGTTCCTCCTAAATTAGGCGACGGAAAGAGAGGACAACAAATGAACGCTTAATTTACGTCAAAGCGTTCTTTTCCTAAGTAATATAATACTAAATACGAAAATATTTGTATTTAAGCATTTTCAATATTAAGACAATTATAATAAAACAGATGCTTGGAGAACTCTAATTCGGCTGGCATCCGACAAAGGTCGTCGTATTCTGGCAAAATAACTCATCCTGTAATATTTCTACAAATTCAGTACAAATTCAGTAGCCTGTAATCTTTACTACATCCGAGTCGATCACATTGCTGTGCTTCGCGTTCATAAACATGAACGTGTTGAACGTTCTTCTCTGAAGTACTACTTTGTATTCGTGTAAGTGCACACACAAGCAAGGTTTTACGCAAGTTTAAAATAGCTGCCGAGAGATAATAGTATTACATCTGGATAGGAACTCTGGGAACAAAGTTTAACATAATAACAGATCAAGTCACGTGTGTTAAAACAATATTGAAAACGAAAATTAAAAAAATGTTGTCACTAAGACGTAAACATGCCAAAACCGTTTTTTCTTACCGTACACTTTCTTCCCAATTGTTACCATCAGTTCATAACAAACAGTTTCAATCAATGTGGACGACCTCGCTTTGTTCTGATCAAATATTTGACATGCGTTACATATTCACCTTTGTAGCACAACATGCTAGAAGTACACATCAGCACCGAAATACAATTGTTGACATGTAAGCGATGCGTGTGCGTTAGTGTACATTACAACACAGATAAACTGTTCACTGCTATCATGTGTAATTAAACGATTGTGTTATCAATGTGAAAAACTCAAAGAAACTTTGCATTGCTACCTTACCATGTGCAATTATGAAAACCATATAAGAGTCGCTGTCATTTCACAGATGTAAGGAAAATTCGAACCCCATAAAATAATGACCCCAGGTCATTTTGCTATGTAGTAAAATGACCCCCTTCTGTAAAATGCTGACACCATCCGTAGAATTGTGACGCCTGAAAGGGATCAATTTATTACAGTAGAATAGTAATCGAATGACCTTATGTTTTCTGTTTGGTATGTGTTTTTTTACAGAGTTTTATTCACGAATTTGGGTTTGATATAGGCCAATTGTTTTGTTATTACTTATGGGTGCCGTTGTTGCCAAACAGAGAATGTATGCCATGTGGAGGGTCACCTACACCCAAACTGAGCTGTTGAAGGAGCTCCTTCGGGATAAAATATTTACTTTTAAATGGTCCATTCAGATGATTTTTTTGCTTTGACGAACATTATAATTTGTATTATAAAGTTTGTAGTGTACCTGTAAAAATACTTTAGGTTAGGGCTGGCAGACCATTCCCACAAATATCTTTAACCTCCAATATTTCTTCAATGGTTTAAGCTAACATGTATGCCTTACTCCTACTGACCTTTCTCGTCGTATAATTAATTAAATATTGCTCATTGTTTGTAGAACAATGCGGACCTACGATGCCATTGCGTTTGGACGCTGTGGTTTCTATAGGACCCTATATCTCATTTTTGACTGATTTTACAAAAGTATACATTTTGAAAAGCTCTCCCCCTTAGCAATTAAACTAATTAAGATAGTCGTACTCTTCAAAATGTGAAAAGAAAAGTATTGACTCAAAATACCCGCACGGGTCCTGATTCGATAGACTGTCATAGGTCTTATTGTTATTAAAGAACGAGACACAAAACTATTATACATTTTATATGTACAATTTATTATTCCGAGATTCTACATTTTGTTATTTTGGCGTCGAGAACTAAACTGAATATACCTGCTAGGTAGACAGTCTTGATGTTAACCTTATGACCCGCAATATACATAAGAGTTATGAATACAACTGTATCACGGTGTCTTTGCATGTTGTATATATCCATACTGTTACACCAGGATCGGGGCACAACTTCCGTGGTGATATGATCTGAAAATGTTGTTATTGTAACAATACTGGTAATAGAAGCCAGGAACACGGTTAGGATAACTGACCGCCATATATACAATTGTTGAAAAATGTTGTTAAACCAAATGAAAATAATAACTGACTCGACAGGAATTTCGACCAAAACGACAATCATTTTTTCAACATGGACATTAAACCAACATGTTTTCCCTTTTTAGAGAAGTCTGTAAATGTTACGCTAAACAGTCTTAGATTATTGTTGCATAGATGAATAAATATACCTTGGGAACAAGTATTTAGACGGGAGCATTCCCCCGACTCCCTTGGAAATATATTTGCCTCATGTCAAGTGTATTCACAAGGAAACACATGGCAGTTGATAACCAGACGGGAGATTCGCTTGCAGTAGACATGGACATATTTAAATTGAACATTGTTGATACGAAGCATCGCAACAGCAAAAAGCTTAACAATAATTATATTCAAAATACATGTTGGGAGGACGAATTGAGCAAGAAAATACTAGTGAAACATATAGAAACAATTGCGTAAAATACCTCTAAAATGCACATCAGAGCACATACAACTAGAAAGTATTCCAGCTAGAGGCATGTCCCTAACCCCTATAGTTTACTAGCAACTGTAGTTCTCGCGGCACCAATCTCAGAACTTTAGCTACGTCTCTCAACATTCCAAAGATGAGTGTTATAAACGATAACGAGACCTAAAACTATTTCGACGAAAACACAATAACACATAGGCAAATATTTATAGAGGGGATCGGGGGGCATGCTTCTCCCGGAAATGTTGTTTTCTGTGATGCGATATCGTGGAATTTGACGTATATCTAAGGGACTTTTTGATATAAAATTTATGATTTTGTATGTATGTATGGCTCATACAATATTTTTTTAAAAATGGCTCAAATCTCCTCCGCCATTCAAATTAGTTCCGTTGGCTAGTTAAGTTTTCATTTTTTCAAAGCGTCGCGAGTGCGTTCGCCTATGTACGCTCCTGGCAGCATCATCAAACACTCTTCAAATAACTAGCTGGATATGTGACACTTCAAAGTTAGAAATGTGCCTGTATGTGTACATGTAGTACCTGTATGTGTACATGTATACATAAGATTACCTACTGAAGCACGGAAGGACATGTGTGAAGAACTATTATATGCACTCGAGGTAATATTAGTTAGTGCGCACGAGATGATTTGCCACCTGTGGTAATGATACCACTCCTCATTGATTATCGATACGCCCTCCACATTTAGAAGCTATAAAACCTCCCAACTGAGAAGTGATACCCATCGATTGAGTATTGAATTGATAACCCCTGCCCATTGAATACTGATACATGTACTCACCCCCATTTAGTATTGATACTCACTTCCACATTGAGATTCTATAATACCTCTCCATTGAGTATTGATACAAGTACCCTACTCATTGAGTATCGAGGGGGTATCAATTTTCGATGGAGATATTTTATAGTTACTCACTATTGACTTTGTTGAGGGTTATTAATACTTATTGGGAAGGGCATCAATACTCAGTGTGGTGGAGGTATCAATACTCAATGGCGAGGGGTATCAAAACTCGGTAGCGTGGGATATACATACTAAATAGGGACGAGTATCAATAGTCAATGGGGAGGGGTTATCAAAACTCTATGGGGAGGGAGTATCGATACTCATCGATACTGAATATGGAATTAGTATCAATACTCAATAACGAGAGAGTATCAGTACTCAATGGGGAGGGTGTATCAAAACTCAGCGGGTAGGTAGTATCACTACTTATTCGAGTGGGGGTATCCATACTTAGTGAGGGTGGGGGTATTAATACTCAATCGGGAGTGGTATCAATACTCAGTGAGGAGGGGTATCAATACTCAATCAATTTTCTTTTTACCAGTTACATTGTCCTCGGTCATTTATTAGTACAAAACTAGTCTTCTTATCCACTTTATCAACAAACGAAAAAGTCTTAAAATCCTAAAGACATCATACATATAAAGAAGATACGTTGTCCTATCCTATATTATTATATATATATAAGATTTTCATATAACAATGCATATGAGAATATTAGACGAACATTGTAGTCTGTTTCTTCCAAAAAAATCCATTATTTGCTATTCATTTATAAGGTTCCAAGTGATCCTCAATGGCACAATTACGCCAAATATTAATAAAGTATCAAGTTAAAAAATGTGCAGTTACTTGCAGAATATTGGTTAATACTGGTAACAGAAACCACGGTAAAGATAACTGACCGAAAATGACTGGAAAATGTTGATAAATGGCGTTAAAACCAAACACAACAAAAAACCGGTGAATTGATATCCCCCGGTCAAGTGTTGATTGTCTTCTGGGTAGAAATACAGACAAAGAGACAAAATAAAAGTGTTGGGTTTTGCCTGCGAAGTGTTAATTGTCTTCTGGGTAAAATACAGACGAAGAGACAAAAGAAAAGTGTAGTTCTGCCGGTCGTCTTGATGAGCTGAGTATATGTGCCGATTTATTTCAAAATCCTTCCATGCTTGTGAGAGTTTACATGCAGCTTACACGGAAATTGTAACGGACGGACGAACGCCCGGAAAGGACGGACAACGCCAAAGCTGTATCCGTATTCGGTGGGGATAAAATAATAAAATAATAAAAGTAAATAAAAAATGTTTTGAGGAGGTAGGTTAGGGCCTGGGGGTCTCCATGCATGTCTTGAATGGTTGAGTATTTGTGTATTTGTGTCAATTCCTTACAAAATCACGGCAAACATGAGCGTTATGGAGAGACAACACAAAATACTTTATTAAAATCTCATATAAAAATATATGACCGTATGACATTGACCTTGAAGATACGGATCCGGGGTGTTGGGTTCTGCACGTCGCCTCGATGAGATGGGTACTTGTGCCAATTTATTTCAAAATCCCTCCATGCATGGAAAAGTTTTGGTGCGGACACAAACTGGACATTATTATATGCATCCAAGAAGCAGATGATACAGATCCGGGTGTTGGGCTTTGCATGTCATCTTCATGAGATGAGTATATGTGCTAATTTATTTTAAAATCCGTCCATGTATGTGAGAGTTATACAGCGGACACGAAAATTGTATGGGACAAAAGGACGGCCGGGCGGACGAACGTACGGATAGCGGCAAATGTATATCCCTCAGACCTCGTTAGGGGATAAAAAACAAGATTAAACTTGTCTATAACTAATTCGAGTGTAACGAAACCTCAGGATAGACATGTCGGCACTGTCATTCATTTTTTTCCTATGTTCAATACGAATTCTTGGTTTAGAGTGAATGGTCAAGATAGTTAATGCAAAATAAATGACTCCGGTACCGACATGTCTATCCCTGTTATATAGCAAACCGCGAAAAGTTCCTTCCTTGAACCATTCGTATATAAACATATGATACCTAAATGTTGGCTGTTTTTTTTTTAAGTAAAGCAGATATACTTTGCTAGGGGTAAACATTTTACGGGGGTCATATTTTTACCTGTGAAGTTGTTGTAATATTACTGGATTTGTTGAAAGAGTCATTCCACGACAGAACAAATTATGACCAGGTG